>JASGXE010006273.1:0-21698 GCA_030068105.1 Sinentomon sp. SZTP_YWyxl
TGAGTTATATCCAAGAAGGATAACAACTAAGAAGAACTGTGACTTTGGTGAGATAGTGAGCCATTGGAGGAGGGACACTTGGTCCTTGTCGGGGAGACAGGAGTGGACAATTGGGCGAGAAGATTTCAAAAGATTGCAGATGGAAGCGTTGTCTATTGTTTGATGGTCTTGCAGAAAATTGTTGTTTATTTAATGAAATTGGCACCTATCTACAATGTTTCTTTGAGTGTTGTAGGCTAATTGAAATATTCTTATGTTCTTTTATTTCTTTTGTTATTAAAAATAGGTGAACAGGTTGTGCTACCTAAGAGCTTACCTACCTGAAACTGAGAGTAAAGAGATTGCAGCCTAAAAGTGTAGAAGTGCTGTAGTGATTATAGGTGCCTGCCTTTTTGTGCTACCTCCTGCTTGTTGTGAGAGACTTTACTCAAAGAAGGATAACGAAGTCAGGCAGAAGTCAGAGTTGACTGAAAGTGGTAAGTCCAGTTACGCTTCAAGCTGGTCTGAATATTTTGGTATAATAATTGTTGTGAATACACGTCTTAAATGCTGGTAACAATGCCAACTGTTCAGTCTATCTCAAACAGCAATTACTCATTTGGAAATTCGCTAATGTGTGTCTGTCAGTTTGACAAACTGATGCAGGTTTTGTGAAGAAGGAAAGAACTTTTGCATTACAGAACTCACGCTAAAATTATTTGGACATCTTTTTTATTTGCAGAAAGTATCACTTTTTCTTTTTACGTGATACTTTTTAGATGTTTTTCCTACTTAAGGTCTTTCTTAGACAAACAGCCCTGCCATCAAAATAGTGGTTATTTACCTAAGCAGATTTAGGCATGTCAAAAATGCTATTCCATCAAATTGGGAACATCTTGACAATTTCTTAAGACTTCTGGAGGCTCAGTCCCCTGGACCCCATATCAGTGGCTTCTACCCCTTGGAAAACCACTTTGGCTCTGCCTAACATTACCTCTCCAACCCCGTCACGTTGCAATACTTTGGATCCACCACTACGGCAGAAGCAATTTCCAATTGACAAGAAATGCGGAAGAACAATATGTGAATTTTGCTCTTCAGGCATGATCAGAAGTGGACCAAAATTTGGGTATCAATCAACTATCCAATAAATCGGTAAAATTTTATTCCTCACTTTCTCAGCCCATTACTCCTCCCACCACTTTCATCCAAAGGCCTGCAGAGCAGAAATGCCTTTGGAATTGTCTTTGGTTCTGAAAACTCATTTGGTGGAATTCATTTTAATGCTTCTCTAACCGATTTTTCCATTGATAATTTTGCGAAATGGACACATTTTTCTTACTTTTTTGTCACATATATGCTGATGCCATTTTTGTGTAGTGTATGCTTCGAATTTGCCTATGATTTTCTGCACGTGGCTGCAGTGCCGAGAACTATCTACACATTTCACCGGTATGATCGATTCAGGTAAACAAATAAAAGGTTTCCAGTCAATCCCCGTTATTGGGCTTAAGTTTCCATGGCTGGTAATGAGGAGGTGTTGTGGTTGAGCATCTCTGGCAAATTCTGTCTTTTTCAGCACGCTCAGTTTGTCCGTGCCTTCTTCAAGTGAAATGAGGGGGGCAGCCTTGGTCTTAACTCAATTCATTAAGGGCTAACCGCAAGCAAATGCCTGCCAGTTATGGTGTTGGTAAACCCATTTCACCTAAATTTAACTTACCATTTCTTACAAGATATGTTGAGATGTCAGTCAAAATATCAATAGAAACTCTTCGTGAAAGATGGGATTCGTATTTTGATATATCAGTGAATGTCTCCAGCGTTCTCATAGGCATAGCCATTGAATCCTTTCCTTGACCAGCTGACCAGGAAAGTTGTCTCAACGTAATTACAAGCAAACGCTTGATTAAATTTCTCCATCCATCTTTCCCGTTTGCTACCAATTGCACCACTGAACTAAATTTCTTGATTACGATCTGCAAGAACCAAGCCTAAAAGATAGAACAGATAGGTTGCTAGGAAAATCACAGCAAGTCAAGAAAGGCCGATTGGCTAAACCAAACCATCGAAATCAAATAGGTAGCGAATAGGATCGGTCACCGTGAGATGGATGTGAATTTGTGGAATGCCTTTGGGAAAATTGGTCTCAATACAACCTCACCTAATGTCAAGTCAGAGAATGAAACATGGTAAACAGTGAACTGCACTACCTTGCCAACCAAACATTGGGACAAGGTGACTTTCTGTTCATCAGCCTAAAAGAATAGAAACTTGATTGTCAATGTGTTGTAAAATTATCTAAACCACCAAATTAACACGATATTATTTGACAAAAATGTGCACCATTCCATGGTAAAACCAGCACCGAAACACATCAATCTTGGCTTTCAACGCCCTTCTGCTGTTCGTTTTCACCGCTTCCACCACCAGTTACAAGCCCCACACAGTGCACAACTGGAAGAAGGCCTCAAAGCCACAGGCGCATAAAAGCAACCTGAGCTTTGGGAGATTGAGGGACTGCCCAAGGGGGCTCAAATAGAAACATTGCTCCCACAGGGGTCCATGGGGAAAAGCCCATTATGAGTGATCTGGGTGGCAGGGATGGGCTTCCCAAAAACAAAAATTCAGACAGGTGCTACATCCATTGGAACAGAAAACTTAGCAAACCGCTTGAAGTGCTGGGTGATTCATGAAAAAAAACTTGCCCTAAATGAATTTGTGAGTTTGTAGTTATCTGGCAGTCCTTCTTTGAGATGGACACCTAGATAGCCTGTGAGGCTGAGCCCATCTTCTTTAGTTTATCCTATGACAAGTGGTGTTGGAGCCATCATTTTAGATCCATGCCTGCAGGATTTGATGTCAAATAAGAACACATGATATGGCATAGGAGCTGCAGTGTTATTTCTTTTATCACTTCCAATCAAATATTTTTAAAAAAATTCAATCAAGCAGCTCCGGAGGCCAGGCCAGGTTGGCACAACATGCTCTGTTTCATATTCTCCCTCAAGAATTAGTTACTGCACAACAATACGTAGGTTGAACCTACCAGAATTAATGGAAGTTGGCTCATTGTCTTGCTATTCAGCATGTGATTTTGGTGTATTTTGGTTTGCTTAAAAACATACATCTACGGTGAACATTTGTGCCAAAGGACAACTTTATCAGCCTTCTGATACTCAGTATGGAGATGCTTGAATTCAATGTGTTTTGTGCTATGATGAAAAAACGAGGATTTTTTAAAGGTGGAAAAACAATTCAAACAATTCAATGGCATATATCTCGGAGATTATGCAACTCAAAATCCTGCCATTTTGGATGCAGTATCTGGTGGCCAGTGTCTCTCATTTTCCACTGGCGTTTGGATAATTCAACAATTGTCCTGTGTTATAGGGTGATTCAAAAATGACCCTTAATCGCAAGCTAAAAGTCAGGTTGTGAACGAGCGAAAAATGGGTGGTGCACGGAGACAGTGGAAGATGACGATAGAACAACTGCAGCTGGTTCAGCCCCAATCCCAAACATCCTTCTGTCTGCTGGCATGATCTGAAGCATTCTTGGTTGAAGGTTGAAAAGAATTTTCCAAAATCCGACCAGAATGTCTCAGTCGGCTCGCAGAATCAATGAAAAAATGCCCCAATGAAAATATCGCCATCATAAAATCCAGAAATTTTGGGATACCCTGCAGAAGAGAAAGATGATTCTCAAAGGCATTCACAGGTACACCTGACCTCGGCTTGTACAACTCTTGCCTTTTTACGAAAATCAAACGGGCAATGTCAGGACTGCAATTTGCTTCTGACCAGCCCTGGTCAAAACCACAAATTCAGAGACAGAAAAGAGCCCACTTTGGAACAACATGGAACATCTGATAGTTGCATGAGAAGGGTGGAAATTTACACCGATGTCAAGGAAGAATGCCTCCAGTGATTTTAGGAGGTAAAATTGATCAAAGTTGTACCCAAGGCATTTGAGGATGCAACTTCCATT
Organism: Sinentomon sp. SZTP_YWyxl; assembly: GCA_030068105.1. NCBI lineage: Eukaryota > Metazoa > Arthropoda > Protura > Sinentomata > Sinentomidae > Sinentomon > Sinentomon sp. SZTP_YWyxl. The sequence goes on from JASGXE010006273.1 coordinate 3,967, forward strand.
AATTCTGGTACAGCCCACGTAAACGCAGCCGATATGGTGAATATGACTGCCAAATAGGGTACCACCTGCTGGAAATTGGTTTTTACTAAAATCACTCATGGCTGAGAAGGCATTCAGGAGCAGCAGCTGATTCCATTGGTTGTGTGTGCGGGCAACCACCCCTCAGTGCAAACAAAAAGCAGATGTCCATTGTTCCAGCAAGATGATTACCCTGCCCACGTTACCGAGGTGCGAATCTGTTGCCGCTCCAGAATGCCTTCTCAATCACGAGTAATTTTAGGATCAATTCCCACAACCCCATATGGAGGCCAGACTTCGATATCTGGATTATGTCAATTCTTGCGCAGCACCAAATCTTGAGGGAGATCACGAAGAAGAGCGTGTTGTGCCCACCAGAAATTCTGGCCTCGAGAGCCAGGCACTTGAAAAAGTCATGGATTGGAAGTGATAAAAGTGTAGGTACCACCAACTACATTGCAGGCATGCATCCAAAATGATGGCAAACATAATAAAAAAAAAAAAAACATTTTTTAAACCATGTTTTTAAAACCCGTTTAAAACATGTTTTAAACAACCACTAGGTACGAGTTTAAAACAGTTTGTTTAAAACAAAATAAGTGTGTTTTAAACATGCTTAAAACAACCGCAACTTGTTTGAAATGGTTTGTTTAAAACAATCTACAAAAACAAGAAACATGCTTTTTGCTTATTTCCTCAGTTTTTCAATGTTTTTCTCTTATGGTTATCAATAAAACCATTATTGTTGCCTTTTTCAAGTCCATTGTCACTAAATTATTGCAAAATTAGCCTCGGCAGCTTTTGGAACATGTTTAAAACACGTTTTAAACAACGGAAAAAACAGATGCGAGAAAAAACATTTCAAACAAAAAAATGTTTTAAACATTTGAAACATTTTCGTTTTTTAAACACATTTTTGCCAACCCTGTGCACAACTTGGGCTCACAAGGAGAACAATGCCCCATAATCGTAGCCCAACTCTGCCCTGCATTCAACGAAAAAACTGATTTTGCAAAAAAAAAACGGTTGCAGGAAATCAAAACACAAACCAAGTTATCACCATCCATGCCTTCATGATAGAACAAAACTAATCTTCTGATCAGCACCAGAATATCATCCTCAGCTGGCAATTTGTTGTGATGAGCCAATTTAAACTGGTCGAATTCCTTGCGTAGAGTCCTTCTGAAGTTTATTCGACACATGCAACCTCGGATAAATGATTGAATTTTTATTGCACTCAAATCTTTGTGTCTCAAATTCTGAAATAGGTAAGTAGAGAACATCCGATAACCAATTTTTTTAAATGCTCTCAACATTTTTTGATAGGTAGGTAAGTACCTACCTACTTAGGTAGGTACCTGGTCCAACTTCGGCTACTGCAACACAAACTAGGCCACAGGCATATGCCAAACTGGCCATTACTGAAAACAGACACGCTGGAGAATAGAATTAGACAAGCATGGTCATTGTCACAATTATTGCAAGAAGTGACTGAAAGCTGTAAGATGCGAGTTATCGCACCAGTGCTTGTGCTAAACGAGCGACTGCAAGGGAAGGGAGTAACCGGGGAGCATGCTCTGCATGAGAAGGCAGGAATTCCAGGTGGGATGGAATGCATGAACAAGGTATTGCCATGATCAGAGCTGGATGAACGAGGCATTGAAAATGTTCTTAGATAGGTACTCGTATATAGGTAAGCAGGCTAAAATTGATAAAAATTTGCAAGGTACATCATCAAACTTGCAATTACCTGGCTGCATGTGGAGGACAGTTGTTAGTACTTAGTCTACATGCAGCCTTATACGGCACCTACCCAGTCATCTTGATTTGTTCAAAACAACTCTCATTCATAACAAAAAAACATGTGTATAGTGGCGGCGGAAAAAGATTACTCATACATGTGTTTTTCCCATTTGATTGTTGCCTCCGAAACTTTTTTTCTTTCTTTTTACTCTTATGCATTTGGTAGAAATTAAAGCGCCAAATTGCAACGGAGCTTTCTAGAGGTGTCAGATTTTGACATAAGTGATGAAAGAGGATCTTTTATTTCTACAGCATGGAGTATTTGCTAAAATCTCAAGAATGGAAATTTTTCACATGTATGGGTAATCTTTTTCCGCCGCCAGTATACCTATGTACCAATGACAGATCTTTGAAGTAGAAGTGGTAGGAGCTCTTGTGACTTGCGAAGCATCCTTCACATGAAGGCACAATGGTACCTACAGGCTGCCTCGCAAGTTTCAAAATACGAGATTTTTGATTTTAGCAAATGTTTCAGCAAAAAAAAACCTGGACCAACTTACTTTTCTTGTTTCACGAGCTTGCTGCGCTCTCGTAATCAATTCATCCCGGCTTTCAACATACGAAGTGCCACCAAGTCTTTGCTGGGGCTTTGTCCTGAAATCACCTTCAAAATAATACATCCTCCTGTTGCATAAACTCACTTGGCTGTTCCTAAATGCCAGGCTAGGTAGGCACCTAACAAATATAAAAATAGGTACCAAGGCACCTGTGGACAGGAATTGGAAAGTAGGTACCGTCAAATGGGGCTAATTGCAACCAGTTTGGCATGCAAAGCAAATTCCCAGAGCGATGACCGTTGCAGGGCTGACTGTTAACAGGTCGGTTATGCCAAATGATGCCCAAGCTTTTGCTGTAGATCATTTCAGTGAGATTTTTGCCAGGTTCGGCCCTTTTTAAAAAATACCTAAAGGGGGTGGTACCTACTACTTGCTCCATTGTTTGGGGCGAATTGAACCCCCACATATTTGTCCATGAAAAAGCAGTCATGTCCATGTTTGCATACGCAACAGGAAGATGGAGCCCTTTGTGGTGCTTTAAAAAATAAACGATGCAATTCTGACAAAAAGGATCATTTTCTAGGATAAATTAAGACAACCTATTGCAGGGTGTTTTCTGTACCTAGCCATTCATCATCAGACAAGTATTTATCGTAAAAAATTGAATTTTTTGCTGTAAACATGTGTTTTCATAAAAGGATGGCAGTGGCCTTAACAGTCATTGATGGCCAACAATTTTTGCATTAGGATGCACCATTTAGACATGGTTCAATGTGCTGCATGCCGTAGCACCTGGGAGCTTTGTTGTTGGGATTCGACTAAGTGCAAGCCTGAACTTAAAATATTAAGTCCACCGGGGTTGACCATCCACGGCTACCTGCTTGACGTGAAATTTGGGGGAGGTGTCTTCTCCAGAACTAATGTCGTGAACTTCTCTGCAGGTTAACTTATCAACGGCTGTGTAGCGTTGAAATCACAGGGGGTTGATTGATTGTTCCACGACTATGTTGCTCGCCGTGAAATTTTCAGGGGATGGAATTTTCCACAGGGGATGGAATTTTCCACAGCTGATGGATTGGAAAGCACGCGGGTTTGAGATTTACCCGAGGGGGTTAAGCGCGACGTAGCACGTAGCATTAATGCATGGAATTTTAGAGGGGTTGGAAATTACACGAGACTAAAGATTCTAATTTCTAAGCTTCTTCCGAGGAAATGTATGAGTTTAAAATGCAGGCGTTTACACAATAAATTTTCCGACAAGGCAAATTTGCAATGGTTTCAATTTATGCCCATGACAAGGTCGTCGTGGACAGGTTTCTTAACTTTGCGCTGTTGGACTTTGGAGTTACTGGTAACAGTTTGGATGAGCTTTGGAACGAATTTAAAACTCTGCTGTTTTGTGATTGAAAAATTCGTGCCTAAGAAAGGGGCCATTTATTGCTGTGCATGCAAAAAATACTAGCATGCCCTGGAATCCATGGAGAGAATGTTTGTTCAAGCTTTGGCTGTGAATGATGTGGTCCACCTAAACAGTTCTGGAGATTTCATCACAGCAAAACCTCAACACCGGCGACTATGGTCACCTGTGGGGAGCAAATCATCAGTCTTCCTTTGCACTGAAGGGTGGGTGCTTCCATTCCTGATTTTTCATCAACGTGCAATCAGCCATGCACAAATTTAATGAGGGATGCTGATGTGTTGACTGATGGCTCTGTGCTTCATGTAATGAAATCCTGCGAAAGCTCCACTTTTAACCTCATTGACCACATCCCCATGGTATTTTAAAAGAACCATGAAGATGTGATTTCAAAATTCTTGACAATATTGTTTTCTCTATCATTGGCATTTGGCTTCAAACTTTATCCCAACTGGACTGGAAGCAGAGCATAGTTAAGCCTCTTCCTAAAAGAGGTATGGCCAGGTAGGCCCAATGTCAATTGAGTGGTTTAGGCCAATAAGCCTGACAAGTTCCTGTGCTAAGCTGATGGAAAAAATTGTGCTGGCTGTTTGAACTGCCCACCTGAGGGTCAAAAAATTCAGGTAAAGTTAATCCTGTGGGGGACAGTATTTACTGTCTCCCTTGGTCACAGTAGATTAAACATTCGCTCGAAAACAAAAAAAGGTTGTGTTTTATTGCGGGGGACACAATTTCCCGCAATGCAGGAAATATACCTGAACCAACGTACAGGGTATTCCACATGGGCCTATAGTCAGTGAACTTTTTTGTGACACTTCCCTTCTCCACCGATGCCACTGCTCCTGTTCAATCTCCCTCCTTTCTCTGCGTACACAATCCTTCTCGGATTCCAAATCCATGTACCTGCCCCACCCCAATGTGCCCTTCCACCTTTCAATTTGACAAATCCGTTTTTGCCATGATGTTCCACTTCTCATTTCCTGCACACACATGAAAATCTTCTTCGCAAACCGGTCCCGATCCATGTATTGCAGCCTTGCCAAGTGCCCAATCTAAGCTCTGGCTTCTCTCACCCCAAAACTTGCACATGCCCACTCCCCATCCAGCCCAGCCTGAGCCGCTAGCCTATTTCCTTCCACGGCTCTCAAGCCAACATCCCTCTGGACACTGTTCAAAGGGGCCTCAACCCCAACTCCCAAACAGAGTACCTCCTGGCCATATGCCAGAGCTGGAATGACTCGAGTAATTTTTTTACATGTGGAGGCATCGGCTCAGTGCCTAGATGGGATGTGCGAGGCAATTTCATTTTTTCCTTGCTGTAACAATCCTACAAAAACTAAGTTAACTGGCCATTTCTCATCATTATATCAACTACCTGCCATGGCCCAAGTGATTCCAAACACACCGGACACAAAAATCTTCATCGACTCCCATAGTTAGGTACAATAAAATTAATGATAGGTGCATTGCATTGGTGTTAACTATCGCCATTATCATTTTACCGCCAAAAATTTACAGGCCATTGGTGTGACCTTTTTCACAATGCCAACACAATTGTTTTTTTCATAAAAATGTGTAAAAAATCAAACAGCTATACAGGGTGGCCCAAAAAAAAGGTAACCCAAATTGTTTTTGGTTTGTCTTTGGTTTGTCTGCTGGTGTTGGTCAGTTTTAAAATGTGTTTTCAGTCTGTTTTGTCAAGGTGCACTAAAGAAGATGTTCCCCACACTACAAAAAGTTAGGAATGGTGCAGTTTGTTGGATTAAGTCGTTGGTTTTGTTGTTGAGTATCAGCTTTGGAAGCTTCATCTCTGGACACATGTTGGGCTCATGCTTTCAACATAACTGATGCTGCCTTTGAAGCAGATTTAAACTTTTCTGCCCCATCGGAACACAAATTATTGCATCTGGTGGTAGCCACCTTCCGTGCTTTCTGATAGGTCCAAATTCAAAATCATTGCCGCTCTGGCCACCCTCCGATGTGGATGAATGAAAAAATGTCATCACAGTTTCGAGGAAACAGGGTTGTTTGTTTTAAAACATTGTTTCAAACACGTTTTAAAACAAGGCTTTGAAAAAAAACATTTTTGTTTTGAAACAGTTTGTTTTAAAACAAAAACAGGTGTTTTTTATCAAATTGTTTAAAAACAAATTTTTCCTTAGGAAATGGGCTAATTTTGACATCAGTAATATTTTCAAAAAAAATTTTATTTTGTAAAAAAAAACATTTTTTCTTGCATGTTTTTTTTGTACCGAGAAGGGACATGGTAGGTACTCGTACAAAAACAAAAAACAACCAGATTGGAAAACAAATATGAGTCCAGCAAATGCTGAGTGCCATATTTGAATGGTGTAATATTAAAAACAAGAATTGTCAAATGTTTTTCATTATTTTGGGAACACATGTAAGTAACTGGGAACAGGAAGCATTGCACTTGCCACTTGTTGACTTGACGGGCAATTTTCATTGAAATCGAAATCTTATTCTCAAAATTTCCGGTAATTTTCGTTGCACCTAAATTTCCTGGGAATTTGTGAATAATTCCCTTTTGAACTTTTGACACTCAAAAACAAACAGGAAAACAAAACGATAGAGGATGTGTACGAGGAATATTTAAGCAAAAATCAACACCTGGACGGGACAATTTTCTCTTGGGGTATGGCCTATGGTGAGTTGTTTTTTTTTGTCATCACCATCACAAAATTGTAATAGTTAATGATAAAATTTGGCGTGGTTGGTGAAAATTGGATTGTATTTCATCATAATTCTCGCTATTCTGTTGACTTTTTGAACAATGATAAATAAATAGAAATAGAAATGAATTGAATCCGACGAAAATTTCAAGAATTTTAGAATATCTCCAGGAATATACGCACCCTGAATCCCGAACATTATCCATTGATGCAAATTGGAGCACATCAAATGAGTTTATTCACGAAGGCGCCCGCCATATCGAACCACGAGTGAAGTTGAGGACTGAAGAGCTAGCCGTGCATTGTGTGCACAAAATTATGTGGAATCTGGCAGTGGCCAATGGGCAAATTCGATTTGTTTTTGCCTGCATTCTGCCCAGGGTGTGTTGCTGCATTCAATCAGGCCTCACTCAAAGTTTTACAAGAAAAAGGAAAAAACATCTGTTTTCAAACACCTTGTTTTAAAACAAAAATCATGTTTAAAAACAAGTTTTTTTCTCGCTGTTTTAAAACAAAAAAAAAGTGTTTTAAAACATACAATTTTGTTTTAAAACAAATGTTTTGTTTTTTTTTCAAATGTTTCGTTTTTTGCATCCCTGCGAGGAAATCGAGCAGCATCCGTCAAGTCTTCGTCGAATGTAGCGCGAATTGGAACTCCGTTGTCAAGTTTGCAGTGGACCTTGCAGCAGGTTACAGCATTCTTCCACAAAATTCAAACGTTGGAGGTTGTGACCCCTCCAGATTGTCTCGGCTGACTGTTCTTCTGCCAACAATAGGATAGTCATGAAGGAACGAAGTCTGGACTTTCCGCTCAACAACTGCTGGATCAGCGACGAACGTCACATTGATTCCTTTGGGGCGACGGAAAAGAAGAAGTTTTCAGACCACTTGATGGTCGTACACTCTTCCCAGGAGAGTTTGTTGTTTCCACTTGATGGAGGTAAATCTCCAACAAGTGGAAATGATCAACTTCAGATCGCATGAATGCAACAGTGATGAGATGCTGAAAGTTGCCAATAATTCAAAGATCTGGTCAACTGCAGCTGGGCAGCCACATGATTATTGTAAAAGAGAACCCTGAATGTCCGGAAGAGACCACGGTATTGCAGGGTCGACATTTGTTTCGTTTGGATGAAAATTTAACATTATTTTTGATCCAAACTTTCGGTTACCTTTTTTGGGCCACCCTGTATGTACCCAGGTAGGAAGGTTCTTAAACAAAAAATAAATATCATCAAAGCCAATGGGGAACGTAACAACCAGCAGAGAATAGAGCACACAATCACATGCAGTTTGTGAATCTGGGAGTTGGAAAACCAGTGAATCCAGAGATACCTAAGGAAAAGCAGAGGAGAGTGTGAAAGGCCAAGAAATACTTCGGTACCTACATCAAAAACATCACACCGACACTTGTCAGTCTTGTCTCGTGCCGCGTGCGCCATATGCTTGTTCAAAAATGCATAAAAATTTATGTGTTCAATGATCACAAAAAAACGTGAATGCTGGGCAATTTTTATTGTGGTATGCAGGATTCAATCTTGCAGGAATCTCTTCCTCCTCAAACGATTCAAAGCTGGTAGCTAGGTGGAAGTACGTTACGAGGGTCAAGGACATGCAAAGACATTTTCTGGGCAGATCATTGAAGTTGTGGATGATCGGCAGCTGAAGGTCAAATTTTTGGAGAACAGTGAAGCTAGAGAATGTTATGTCTTCCCAGATCTAGAGGATATTGACACAGTTTAACTTCAACAAATTACAAGGCAATTGGAGGAGCCTACATTCAATAACCGACACTACAAATTTTGATTATTTTTTTTCATTTTTCAAAAGTTCTTGGGCCCACTACTCTTTGGTACCTAAACAAGTTTCGTTTTTTTATACCCAAATTGTCCAATATGATGGAAATGTGGATACAGGCTAAGAATAGGTGTAAATTAAATGGCTGTTCAGATCATACCCAAATTCCCCCTGCACTGGGGTAATTTGGGTACATGGGAGATACAAAAAAATGCCATCCACAGAAAAATCTGTGGATGGCAGAGAAGAACCAACTGTTCTAACCTCGTCTATAAAGATCAAACAGGACAGGGAATGTGATCATGGACACTTCTCGGAGCAGTTGCCTCCAGCAAAGCCTGCAGAACTTTGCGAACCCCTGTATTTATACCCAAATTACCCCAACCTACCCTACCTACCTATTTGCAGCCACAAATCCACCATTTGTATTTTTGTGCTCAGACAGGAATACCTAACATGGCACCAGAGGATTATCAGACTTCCTGCGTGCCTGCAGCTGCCAGGCACCAACCTAGTGTTCGTAAATTCCCGGAAATTTACTTTCGAGGGAATATTCCTTTTTCTGGAATTTTGGGAACAAACGAAAATTCCCGGGAATTTTGGGAATATTCCCGGGAATATTCCCTCATTGGGAATTTTGGGAATATTCCCTGGAATTTTGGGAATATTCCCGGGAATTTTGGGAACATTCCCGGAAATTTTTGGAATATTCCTGGGAATTTTTGGATCATTCCCAGGAATTTTGGTAATATTCCTGGGAAAATTCAAATTTTGAAAATATCACTGGGAATTTTTGGAATATTCCCATGTAGGAACTTTATGATTTTCCTGTGGGTACTTCAATTTTTTCAAACTCAAGTAGTTCGTGGTTGTTGAACAAGATTATCACATTTTGTCAGTTTCCACATGAGTCATTTCGCCATCATCGCCAGACCAGATACAGGCTGACGTGAAAATGCAAAATGCACGAAAGCAGCAAAAAAATGATAATTATTATGGTTAAAATCAGCCGGGCTGTGAATTCTGTGGCATATCATTTTCGAAATTTTGGGAGATTTTTAAACCCGGTTATTCCCGGCCTGTTTGCGAATGGCTTTTTTAAATTCCAATTCTCCTTTCTTTCGAACTAATTTTCAATTCGAAAAATCATGCTTCACATTTAGGTAGGTAACTACTTAGCAGAGTTCGTTCAACAGTGAGCAGTTTTGCTCTTTTGAATCATCGTGTGGGGCTGCTCCCTACTCAGAGACTTGTTGGTAAAAATTTATAAACATTTGCTCCTTCTTGACGAGCATGATGGCATGGTCAAGAGTTCGCGACTGCAGGCTCATGTCTGGTTTTGGTAGCTTTTACTGAAGAAATCTTGTGTTGAAATTGCCTGCCGACGCTCGCGTTGGAACTGTGTGGGCGGACTGGGTCTAACCTGCACACCAAAAGATAAAAAGGGAAGTTGCAGGTACCAATACGCTTTGGGCCAACAAAAAGAATTTGTTCCAATTTTTCATTTTTTTTTCAAAGTGACAAAGATTGTTTTAATTTTAAAATGTCAGCTGCCAGGCAACCTACATGTAGAATTAGTGCTGCAAAGATGTGCAGATATTGCAGAATGTTCAACAGTCGTAAAGAAGTACCTACCTAGATGGAAGTTGGCTTTTGTCTCTTGGGGTAATCCAGGGTAAGATTTCACCAGATTATGGCAAAAACATAGCTACACATTCACAGCCTTGGGTTGAACGTAGACAAGCAAAAGGAGCAAAATGGCTCAATGGGGAGAGCAAGCCCACAACAATTAAATTTTAGGAGAGCAGCCATCCTCACCCCTTCATGGCAGAAAATACACTTATCAAAGTCCAACCCCTTAGGTACCCCTTTTATGCCCAACGCTGGCTGCTTTGGAGACAAAAAGTCAAAGTACTCGCGATTACCTAGGTATAATTTATGTGATATTTATATTTCCAGCAAAATTCTTGCATTTGAATATTTCAAATATTCAAATGCAAGAATTTTGCTGGAAATTTTGAATGAAAATACCCGGAAATTTTGGTAATATTCCCAGGAATTTTGGGAATATTCCCGGGAATTTTGGGAATATTCCCTTGGAAACTTTTCAAAGTCAAAAACAGTCAGAAAAATCAATATGAGACTGGAAATATTCCCGGGAATTTTCATTGGGAATTTTCAATGAAAATTCCCGGGAATTTTGGGAATATTCCCCGGAATATTCCCTCGGGAACTTTCCCAGCGGGGCGGGAATACCTATTCCCGGGAATTTTGGGAATATTCCCGGGAATATTCCCTCACTCCGAACACAACACCAACCTAACAAAGGCATAGGATACCTACCGAGCCAGAAATTTGTCTGAATATCGTTTTCTGCTCTCAGGTGGCCACCGACCGTCATGGCAGGTGGGCGCTTGCCATAAACACCAGCTGCATGCAATCACCGATGTTCCAATCACCTGGATTCCCCATTATTGGCATGCTATGGTGTCAGAAATGCTGTCGGCCAATTTTTTTTTTTCTAGGGGCTCAAATTTTTTCAAAGCATTATATTTTTTTTAGCCCCGTTATTTTTTCCTTTTATTTGTTAGTAATTAATTTTGCATGTTTCCAGGTCAACAAAACAGCAATCTTAACCAATTTTTAACAAACATGATTGTCATGCAACAGAAAATTATGAAACATTTTTCAAACAGGTAAGAAAAAATAACAAAGCATCCAAACTTACGGTTGCATCGTTGTATCATGTGCCACATTCCTCAGTTGAATGAAATAGTTGAGATGTTGTGGTTGATAATAATTTTCCTCCGCATATCATAGAGACACAAGCATTGAGTATTATCAAAAGTCCAGAGAAGTCAAACAGAAACAGTGGACTCTTCTCACGGGATCAAAACAACCCAATTATTGGGTAAAATGCAAGTCCCTAGATAGTAATGATGAGGATGCGTTACATTGAACAACGCAACCATAAGTTTGAAAAAAAGAAAAAAGGAGAAAAACAACATTAGCATAGGTTCGAGGTAGGTCTAGAAAGACAATGTTAATTTTGTATTTTTAGTAGGCCTACCTGGATCTACCTAGTGTGGAGATGGACCATTGCTTTTTTTTATTTTGAAATAAGGACAGTGAACAAATACCTACTGCCCACAAAACGATTTAGAAAGGGGCAAAATTTATTGTATACCTATATTAGCAGGAGTCGATATGTTGAGCACAAGAAAAATTATGCAGGTTGGGAAAATCTAGAGAAGTCTCAATGACTTCCATGAGAAGTCATTTGAGATATTACTGGCATGCTATGGGGTCAGAAATGCTGTATAACAGGTTTTCATACCTTTATTGCAACACTCAATAGCTGAAAAAGACTAGGAAAAAAAGAGTACCGAGATGCCGATATTAAAAGCCTTGGGAAAACTTATCTGGCCACTTACGAAGGTAGCATCATCGAAATTTAAGTTCCCCCATCCATCAATAAAACAATAAAAAAAACTCCCAACTTGCCTCACAATTGGCCTGCGGGACCAATATTTCGCAACACAAGTCCCCACACGATGAGGGGACTCCCCACAAGTCCCAAACCTCCAAACCAAACTACATCAATCAAATCTAACCCCCAACCTAGCCAAACCTAACCCCTCAAACCTACCTCAACCTAACCTAACCTGTGGTTCCGCGAAATTCACTGGTTTCTCGAAACGCCATATCTCCCATTGGTCCGCGTCCGCATTTTGGTTTGTCCCCGACCCGACGGAGGATGATTTGAAGACGGATGATCGCGTGACGCGTCGGTCGGCTGCCAAAAAGTGAAGTCCAAAGGCGCGTTTTTTTGCGAAAAATGTCACGCCCGACATTCATGCAACGCCCGACATTCGTGCAACATTCATGCAACGCCACACTTGCGCTACACGGCGTGTTGATTTCCGCTGTCAGTTTCCAATGTTTTTTGCAGGGATAGATAGCCTCAGGCCAGAGGTGCCATTTTTATATTTTTGCATCTCTGGACGGATGGGCGGAGCGACGACAATTTCGGCAATTGGGTTGGGGATTACTGCTGCTTGAAGCTGTCCAGTCCAGAGCCGCTCGTTTTATTTGCAATTCGTATGCTCGTACAACTAGCGTCATGCCATTGAAGCAGAATATAGGACTCCCTCTTCTTGAGCATCGTCGAAAAGTCCACCGTTTATCTCTGTTCCATCACCTTTATAATAACAACCTCGGAAACAAAATACCCGAGCTTTATTGCACGGCACCCGACATATTACAAATCTTTCCAGTTTTTTATTGCGGCCTCAATGCAGAACAAATCCATATTTAAGCTCCTATTTTCCACGGACAATTAAAGAGTGGAATATTCTTCCAGACCCGATTGTCTGGCTGACCTGTCGCGACACATGTAAAGAACGTTGAACTGCAATTTGGAACAAAATTGTTGTGTTGCCATAATTGTTTTATCGTTGTTGTTATGATTATTGAACCACCGAACATTGTATTTGTGGTTATTGATATTGATTGATGATTCAATTGAACCAATGAAATTGACTTCGGTTTGGTACCTACCCTTCGTATAGCTCAGGAGTGATTTCAGTCGTCAAAATTTGGGTGGGCCCTCTGTGGTGAGGGCTACCTTTTACCGTTTTGAAGAAACGGTTCCACCCGGGTTGTGAACTTTTTAAAAAAGCACATAATAACAGGCAGGCAAACACGGGCCTGATTAATTTGTGCCACCGTCATCAACTTCTGTGCAAGCGCGAAAAAATTCGAATTCTTTCCATTGGTTCAATTTTTGAACGAATCGAAGCTCCGCATTGAGTCTTGAGTCTGTCGTGAAGCTGTTCAGAAATGCAAAAACAACAAACAGAGCTCCACTGATCCGACTGTCCGAGGTTTCAGCAGCAAATGTGGGATATTTGTGCAAAAAACAGAGATGTTGATGCCCTTTCACAATACCTGAGAAACTGCTAAAAATTACCCGAGATTACCTGATTTGAACAGAGTTTTACCCAGAAACTACCCTTTTTTTCATTTATAAAAATGTCCGTTTTTCATGTCGGCTTTGAAAAATAAAAGCATGTACAGTGTTGGCCAGCAAAGTCAACAACAAAGTAGAAAGTGGGCACCTACGAGGCCTTCCTGTGCTGGAGTGACCCACACGAGAACTTAATAACTTTCCTTGTTTTCAGCATATGCAACATATTCAGCATATGCAGCTCTTGGCAAGTTGCATGCCTTAGCATTTCATAAGTCATGCAACCAGTAAGTAACCAAGGGTCAACGACAACCAGTGACCAGAGTCAACCAGTAACCAGGGTCAATTTGTCAGTGCGCTCAACGTCGACAGGATCGGTATCGGTTGCACTGAAGCTCCCTTTTCGACTTGATGAGGCCTGCTCCGCTTTGGCAGAAGTTTCCTGAGCCTCAGCATCTGTCCGTTCTCTATCACCTGTTTTAAACCACGATGTGATAAATCCTCTTTTCATTGGTGTTGGTATCAGCCTTCTTCAGCTAAACGAAATCGGAAATGACGATGAAAAGGCAAAAAACGTCCAACGCAAATGAACGAATTCTTCTTATTTAGGTATTTATTTCCATTAACAATCCAGCCCATTTTTTCAGCCAACAATTTTGGTACAAACTTAAATAACAGGGGTAGCAGAAACATAATATCAATTCATGACACCAAATTCTCAAATGAAAATTTCCTTGTAAAATGTAAACAATCAATGGGAGGAAAGAGAGGAAACAAGTTAAAATCTGGGCACATAAGTGGAAGTCCCCAAGGACTTCTGGATGGATTTTTGAAGAATTTGAAAGACAAAGAATTGCGAATTTCAAAAATTCGAATCGAAAACGAAAACTGTAAACTGGTGTAAGGTTTTCGGGGTGTTCCCCCAGGGCTTCTTTTCGCCCACATCAACCCATTCATACTTTGCGCCTTGCACACAAACTCGCACACACTGGCGCCATTCATACTTATCATTCACCATCCCCACACTGGTGTTCGGTACCCTTGTATGTGTCTGTGGCTTATTGTGTTTCTGTAACTTGCCGCCACTCTTGGACGAGCTAAGAAGCTAAGTGTTCTTTAACGTTCACATGGTGAATTGTACACGGGACTACCTTCTTAAAGTCCCTTCCTAAGGACCAGAAGATTTATAGGTATAGGTACAGGTATAGGTATCAGACGCTGCATTACGCAGGTTATTATGCCACAAGGCAATCGTCAATGGAGAACAGCAAAGTTCTCACATATGACAGCAAATGTCACAGGGTTGCTTGATTTAAATCAAATGATTTAAATCATTTGATTTAATCACGATTTAAATCAAGGGGTCCGATTTAAATCAAATGATTTAAATCATTTGATTTAAATCAGATTTTTTTGATTTTTTTGCCTCCGATTTAAATCGATTTTTTTAAATTTTTCTTTCGTTTAAAATTAAAATTCCATGGTTTAGTGACATCTGAATTTATAAATTGCATGACAGTGCACAATGGTAAAGCATCCTGAATGGCAGGCTGAGATCTTTTGCGTTGGCTTTCGATTTAAATGGAGATTTTAATCCGATTTAAATGGAGCGACAACATTAGCAACAACATTTGTTCCAACAACATTAGCAAAGAAGAATGTGGGAGACTTAAGGTCGTCTGTTGTAGGAAGTCAAATTATAAAGCAAAAGATGTTATTTGGTACTGACCTTGCCTCACTGGTCAGTCATCAGTCACCCTTCTCTTGCTAGAGTTGTATGAGACTTCAGAGAGGGACGATCTAGCATTTCAACAGTCCACTTTGGACTACCTTTGTGCAGATAACCTTGGACTTGGTACGTTCAATATGAGATTGAAAATGTCGCCAACTGTTGGTTCCGCAGGTGTAGTCCAGTGTTACGCATTTCCACCTGTCGGCTCTGCAGCTTTATTTTGTGCTCCACACTTCCCGCAGTCGATTGCACATCTGCAAATTAGGTTGCCCACTTCCAACTGTCGGTTCAGCACCTGTAATCTAGGGTTCCCCACTTCCAAACTGTTGATTCAACACTGCTTTCCGCATGTTCCGCACTTCCAAATGTCGGTTCGACACCTGTAATATCGAGTTCCGCACTCCCAACGGCCGGTTCCGCACCTGTAATCTTGAGTTCCGCACTTCCAACTGTCAGTTCTACACCTGTATCCAGATGTTCTGCACTTCAAACTGTCGGTTCCGCACCTGTATTTTTAGTTCCGCACTTTCAACTGTCAGTTCCGCACTGTAATCTTGAGTTCCGCACCTGTAATCTTGAGTTCTGCACTTTCAACTGTCGGTTTCGCACCTGTTTCCAGATGCTCTCTTGGCACGGAACTGACAGGTGCAACTGTCAGTTCCACCTATAATCTTTTGTTCAGCACTTCCAACTGTCGGTACCGCACCTGTAATCGTGATTTCCGCACTTCCAAATGTCGATACCCCCCTTGTAATCTTGAGTTCCGCACTTGCAACTGCCAGTTCCACACCTATATAGGTATCTTATGTTCAGCACTTCCACTGTCGGCACCGCACCTGTAATAGTGATTGGATAGGGGGAAGTGGACCGAATGTTGTTTGGGCAGAATGAATTTTAGGCCGAATGGACTTTAGTCCGAACGGCATCTGGTCCGAGTGGGTTTTGGTCCGAATGGCTTTTGGTCCGAATTGACTTTAGATGGAATGAACTTTAGTCCGAATGACGTTTGCTCCGAATGGGTTTTAGTCCGAATTGATTTTAGTTCGAATGGTTTTTAGTTCGAGCGCTTTTTAGTTCGAATGGTTTTTAGTTCGAATGGTTTTCAGTTCGAATGTTTTTTGGTCAGAATTGTTTTTAGTTCGAATGGTTTTTGGATCGAATGTTTTTTGGTTCGAATTGCTTTTGGTTCGAATTGCTTTTGGTTCGAATGTATTTTGGCCCGAACGAGTTTTGCACCGAATTGGTTTTTGTTCGAGTGGCGTTTGGATCGAATGTGAATAAGAACGAAAAATTTCCGAAAAGTCTGGACTTTGCGCTGTGGTTGTTATGTTGGTTTAATCCTGACATCAGCTTTAACATTGCATAAAATGGGTCGGGATATTTGTTGGGGATGATATTTAAACGCCAAAAATTTTCTAACTTATCGAAACACAACCTAACCTAACCTAAACCTAACCTAACCTTTTCCGGTTCAATAACCTATACACAGATAAAACAAACAAGAGAGGCGGTTGCAAGATGTGGAACTGTTCAGATTCAAAACAAACTATCTCCATCTCCGCAGCCTTGTGTGGAAAAATTCAGAATCTGCCAAAGTTTAACGTCAACAGCCGAGAAGAATGGACAGTGGGTCGAACTGAAGTTTGTTCGAATGCCACTTGAACAGAAACCAAATAACTTCGAATCGTATCTGGATCGAATCTGCATTAGACCGAATGTGCATTAGTTCGAATGACGATTAGTCCGAATGCGTTTTACTCCGAGTGGTTTTTAGATCGAATGACTATTAGATCGAATGATTTTTAGGTCGAATTGCATTTGGATAGAATCTCGTTTTGTCAGAATGTACTTTACTCCGAAGGCGAATAGACCGAATGCGCATAAGTCCGAACGGTTTTTAGGTCGAATGGTTTTTAGATCGAATGGTTTTTAGATCGAAGTGTTTTCAGTTCGAATGCATTTTAGTTCGAATGGTGATTGGATCGAATTTTCGGTCTAAAAACCATTCGATCTAAAGTACATTCTATCCAGGTGCGTTCCCCCTAGTGATTTCCCCACTTGCAACTGGCAGTTCTGCACCTGCAATCTTGGGTTCCGCACTTCCAAATGTCGATGCCCCCTTGTAATCTTGAGTTCCGCACTAGCAGCTGAAGGTTCCGCACTTGTGTAATTTTGAGTTCAGCAATTCCAACTGTCCCGCACCTGTTTCTCCACACTTGCAACCATCAGTTCCGCACTTGCATCTGTCAGTTCACACCCGTAATCTTTAGTTTCGCACTTCCAACTGTCCATACTGCACCTGAAATCTTGATTTCCGCACTTACGTGGGTTCCCCACCTGGCCACCTGTTTCCAGATTTTCCGCACTTCGAACTGTCAGATCGGCACCTGTAATCTTGAGTTCCGCACTTCCAACTGCCGGTTCCACACCACCTGTAATCTTGATTTATGCTCTTGCAGCTGTGGGTTCCACACCTGTTCCCAGATGTCTCTTGCAATGTTACGTTGATAGTTAGCCTGGAAAGTTTCGGTATCCGCAGTTCTACGTTTTACCTGCCACCAGATTGTGGGTAGGTAAGTAGGAAACTAAAATATCGGCTAAGGATACGAAAAAAAAATTGATTTAAAGCACGATTTAAATCGATTTTTTCGATTTAAATCATGATTTCTTTACCCTCGAAAAAAATCCGATTAAAATCAAAAAAATCTGATTTAAATCAAAAAAATCGATTTTTTTGATTTTTTTTAAAAAAATCAAAAAAATCAGCATCCCTGAAATGTCATCATATACCTGGGAAGGGGAAGGG
>JASGXE010006274.1:0-30494 GCA_030068105.1 Sinentomon sp. SZTP_YWyxl
GCCAAAAGTTCTCACAGAAGGACAACCCAAAATGCTTGTTTTTTCACTCTTGCACAAGGCTGCCGGACAATGTTCTGTTTTTTTGTTTCCGGATTCGGTTCTCAATTACATGGAAAACTGCAGTAGTGGTATAGATACTGTTTTTCTCTCTCATTTAACCTTTGTAAATTTCTTTTTATTATTGACTGGCAGTGACGTTACCAGGAGAAAAAATATTTTATGGAATCCCTATTCGATTTCATGGTAGGCTGTGTCTAAAGTAGATAGGTACCGACTAAGGTCAAGTCACCTAGGCCTATTTGTGAAGGTGGACACTGAGGTGCATTCAAAAAGTGGTGTCGTTCACCCTGTGTCTCACACCTGCATGGTGCATGTGTTTAAGTTTTTGGGTGAAATAGTCTTTATTTTCTTTTCAATGCAGCTGTTATTATAGGTTCCAGCTTGTTGTTTTTTGAGGATGCTGCTTCATGTCGCCTGTTTTCAGCCATAGCCTCAAAATTATGAATTTCCCGAAAGAGGAGCAAAACAGGTTATGGTAAAATTCTGCACGGTCAAGATCCTATTGTCCCAGGATGCAGCTTTTTGGGGTGGTAGGTAAAGGCCTGATATGAACACATCCTGTCACAAAAGGGCAGAAAATGTTGCGGTGACTCCTGCCTTGACCAAAAACATAAACAACATGAGCAGAATGAGGTGGGCCATAGTCCTGGTCCAGCATTAACTTTTTTCTGGCCAGGTTTAGTCATGTTTCTTCAAATTTGGGCAGTAATTTCCAAGGCAGGTTGGAGATACCTGCCTGTTATTTGTATTGCCCATCCTTTTCGGACTGGATGGGTTAATATCAGGATACTTCCTGGTGCCCCAAAAATCCACATGGAGGACCTTGGTGCCTGAAGAAGAGGTTCTTGACCTTGCGTTTCACTGCAATCCTTAGCCCCTCTTTCGTAAAATTTATCATTTTGACTGAAAACAGCCGACGGGCGGGATGAGGGCACCTGTCTTGCACCTGTTTGGTTCGCTTCTTTTAGTTTTAGGCCCAATAGGTTTTAGTTTTAGGCCCAATATGGCCTGAAACTAAAACAAGCGGACCAAACAGGTGCAAGACACAGGATCAGTGTTGCTACAACTTTTTGATATCCCACTACATGAACACTGACATTTCTGCAAAAGCGTATGCCATCAATGTTTTTGTTTTTAAATCAATTCCAGGTTCTCAAGAACAGCTCTGCTTTGATTTCGTCCCAGTTCCGAAACATCCTAAGTGCTGTGAAATCTTTTCCGATATCTAGTTGCTGTCACTCTTTGCCTGAAATTCGTCAGTGTAATTCAGTTACGCCCGTCTCCCACATCTCCCATTCTACCTTTAATCAGAATAAGGCATCAGGATTCTCTGGTTCTTCGTGCGGCTTGCTTCCTAGTTCCCAGGAAGTTTTGTCCAGTTACATCAAAGATCAGCGTAAAATAACCAGCAGACTTCTCGATCTTAGTACCGGCCAACATGGTGTTGTGCGTAAGTGATGACCTAACCAGTTTACCATTTTGTCTTATGTGTGCCTGGAAATTTTTGCTTTCGATATTGTGAGTTGGACTCATCTCAAGGCAAGTATATCTGATCTTTTTTTTTTGTGCGGAACTTTTAGGTTTTGTACCCATGGCTGTCGCAGGTTTGCTGTAAGTGGGTAAGTGAAGAGCCAGTACATACCTATTCAAAACAGCCTCCAATTCTTCAATTGAAAGAAGATTTCAAAGGCAAAGAATTGGAAAAGGGCCAAAATAAGAGAAATCGACTGCTCTCATATGATCAGCATGGCCACAGGGAGGTAGGTAGCACTGCAACAGCAAAAGGAGTGAATGAGGTCATATTTTGGACAAGGCCATGTGTTGGATAAAGGCATGGTGTGTAGGTAACTTGAGGGAAACCTATCTTCACTTCATTCAAGGCATTCCCCTTTAGGAAGATGCAGGGTTGCAAAAAAAACGAAACATTTGAAAAAAAAAACAAAACATTTGTTTTAAAACAAAATTGGTTGTTTTAAAACACTTTTTTTGTTTTCAAACAGCTGGAAAAAAACTTGTTTTAGAACATGATTTTTGTTTTAAAACAAATATCTTTTTTACTTTTTCTTGAAAAACTTTGAGTGAAGCCCGAGTGAATGCAGCGATATACCCTGGGCAGTACGCAGGTAAAAACAAATCAAATTTGGCCATTGGCCACTGCCAGATTCCACATTATTTTGTGCACACAATGCACGTTTAGCTCCTCAGTCCTGAACTTCACTAGTGGTTCGATGTGGTGGGTACGTGAATGAACTCATTTGATGTGCTCCAATTTGCATCAATGGATGATGTTCGGGATTCGGGGTGCGTAAATATTCCTGGAGATATTCCAAAATTCTTGGAATTTTCGTTGGATTTTATTCATTTCTATTTCTATTTATTTATCATTGTTCAAAAAGTCAACAAAATAGCAAGAGTTATGATGAAATACAATCCAATTTTCACCAACCACTCCAAATTTTATCATTAACCATTACAATTTTGTGATGGAGATGACAAAAACGAAATAGCCTACATAAAACAACTCGCCACAGGCCATAGCCCATACCCCAAGAGAAAATTGTTCAGGTGTTGATTTTTGCTTAAAATTCCTAGTACACATCCTCTATCATTTTGTTTTCCTGTTTGATTTTGATTGTCAAAGGATCAAAAGGGATTTATTCACAAATTCCCAGGAAATTTAGGTACAACGAAAATTACCGAAAATTTTGAGAATTAGGTAGATTTCAGTGAAAACCGCCTAACAAGTGGCAAGTGCAATGCTTCCTGTTCCTAGTTATGTTCACAAAATCATGAAAAACATTTGACAATTCTTGTTTTTAATATAACACCATTCAAACAGGCACTCAGCATTTGCTGGACTCATATTTGCTTTCCAATGTTTTTTTTACGAGTACCATGTTCCGTCTTAGTTATTAACAGTACCCACCTACCGAATGCCTGGACCCATTTTAAGTAGGTACCTATTTTTTGCACAGGTCCCTGTTTTTATTTTCCTTCGAAAATCATAAAATGCATGTGTTGTGTTTGATGCTTTGGTCATATCATTTGTGGTGGCATAATCTGTGTACTTCTGACACAAGGGGATAAGTCTGAAAATGCCATTTCGAGAAAAACAGTTTTTTTGTCCTACTCTGACTGTAGGTGACCAATCTGGACAATTTTTTGCACACACATGAGGTGTATATATACACTTATTTTCCACAAAAAACAAGGGCCTATCGGGCCTTTGTTTTTTTTGGCGCGATTTTCAGACTTATCCCATTCTGCCAGGCATGGAATTTTAGAATTATGATTTTTGCGTGACCTGAAAGAATGGGATAAATGTTCTTAACTCCTTCTGACTGAATGTCTACTCACTGTTTCAGCAACAATGGGGTGGCTGTTTCCATTCATTTACTGGTCTTATGCCCAGTTTTTCCAACACGGATCAAAGTGGAGATGATCTGAGATCAATTGATCTCGGATCAGATTCTGATCCGAGATCAAAATTAGTTGAGTTTTTTTCAGCAATCTGATCCGAGATCAATTGATCTTGGATCAGAGAGAATTTCAGATCTCGGATCAGTTTCTGAAGTACTGTTGGAACAGGCTCTGCATTGAAGTTCACATGCACATTTTCGTTGCCATGACAACAGAGAACGCTTGCGAAGGAGTCTCCTGTCTTTCACGGACCTTGTTGAAGCGCGTGTCGGCTTAAAGTATAAACTGACATTATTGAAAGTTTTCGCCGACTGGGGGAAGTAGCGCAACAGCAGCGCGTCCGACTCCCGACTCACAGGTACCGGTTCAAACTCAGATGAACGCAAAATTTTCCAAAATTGATGAGTGATCATTTGGCTGTTGTTTGGAAGTGTGGATTTTAGCGAGCTGCATGACAAATTTTGTGAACTTTGTTGCAGTTGTCGTGTCAACGTTAACGTTGAAGATGCTGAAAAAGAAGTTTGGCGCAGTGAGCAGAGTTTTCTTACCTTTTTCGTACTTCTTTTGCTCTTTTTCTTTCGGTCACAGTTCTAAAAACTTGACATATCTGGAGGAGACCAAACACGGGACGTTATTTGCATGCGTTTGACGTTTTTCATTAGGGAGACGGCAAGGTGGGTCAAGTCAATTTGGACCTTCGTTTTCTTTCATTTGAAAAGGCTCAGAAAATGAAAAAAAATGTTTTCGATAGGTGAACAAGACGCACTCTGTCTTCATACATCATGGGAACCATATGAAAGCCAAAAAATGGAAAAAAATTGAAAATTTATTAAATTTTGTGGTTACAGAGAAGCGGGAAAATGTGCAAAAAATAAATTGCCACAAGTGCCACCGTTCGGACTGAATGCCTGCAAAAACAACGCAACTCTGCGAACTAGGCAATGCGGCACAGTTGAACACAAATGCCAGTTTGATCCACCCTTAATCCGCCAAAAATGGAGGATCAGATTTGATCTCGGATCAGAGCCAACTGATCCGAGATCAGGGACTTGAGCCACCTTGGAAAAACATACAATTCTGATCCGAGATCAGCCACTGATCCCAGATCAGTTTCGACAGCGTGATCTCGGATCAGATCCAAAAAAACTCGAATTCGACTTGATCCGAGATCAGTGGCTCCTGATCTCAGGTCAAATTTTGATCCGCGTTGGAAAAACTGGGCATTAGTCCCCTTCAATGGAAAGTAGAATGTCGTCAGTGATGGTCAAGGACATTAGTAATCGCAATGCTGTTTGGAAACCATTGCATTTTGGAGCACTTCTGTTTTATTGCGATTATTCATGAGTGATGTTTTTCCTGAATTCAGAAACCTCGGGTTTACCTTCACACACAAACAGGTACCGGTAGGTAGATTTAAACAGCTCTGACGAAAAAATAGCTAGATTTATAAAGCAGGAAAAGAACAACAAAAGTGAAACATAGTAAAGCCTGTCCTCATCAGTGCACCCGTTTACAATGCCACATCAACCCTGATTCCTGCAAAACAGGATAAGAAAACTTATCCCCTTCTTTTGGAATGTCATAAATGTGAGAAAAATTGTTTTTTTTTTCTGATTTCTGATCACCTGCCTGCTTCTGCATGGTGTTTCGAGGTATTTATTTGGTTTCTGGCAACTAGACAATCGTGACAAATGGCAAACCATTCGTGGTTTAAAAAGAAGTTCATGATCAAAAATAGGATAGAATGATGTGGATATTCCCAAAGTTGTACCAAAAGGAACATTGCCATAAACTAAGTTCTTGGGAACAACATAGTGACACTGGGTAACAACATGGAATTTTGCGATGACCTGTGACATTCCAGTTCAGAATCTATCGATTTTGGATACAGATGCAGATGGTGCATCGTTGAAATTGGTCGAACATAAACGCGGTAGAGAACATTTAAACAGTCAGCCATGTTGTCGGTATTGCCACATGTTTTGAATATCCACTGTTTTTTCTTGCAAGTCATTTTTCAATGAAATGAGCACACCACCAAGTGGTTGGTTAAGTTTGGAGGGTGTGTGAGATTTTGAGGTTTGTGATAGTGTGGCGTAGACATGATTAGGTACCTATGGGGTGAGGAAAGGCAAAAAACTGTGGAAAATGAGAGATCGGAGTGATTTTGATGTTCCACTTGTTCAGTGGAACTTGATGACACCGGACAGCTGGAGTTGATAAGTGAAAGTAATGGTGAACATGATCATTGATCAAGGCAACCTGAAGCAAAGTTCTGTTCTGTTTGTTATTTTTCAAATCATTGTGCTTTAGACTTTTGTACCTACCAAGGTAAAAAACGATTTGTTCGGTGAAATTTGTTCAGTAAAATTATTGTTTTCATCTTCTGATTCATCTTCTGATTCATTTCTGAGTAGGTACCTGCCATTTTTATATGCAAAATACATTTTCTTGATGGTGTGACATTTCTATTTGGCATGCACATGCTTCTTTTTAATGTTCAGAAACAAAAAAAAAAAACATGCAAGAAATTTGTTTTTGACAAAATAATTTTTTTTTGAAAATATTACCTTCTGGTGTCAAAATTAGCCCATTTCCAAAGAAAAAATTTGTTTTTTAACAATTTGATAAAAAACACCTGTTTTTGTTTTAAAACAAACTGTTTTTAAACAAAAATGTTTTTTTCAAAGCCTTGTTTTAAAACGTGTTTGAAACAATGTTTTAAAACAATTTGTTTTTAAACAAACAACCCTGGGAAGATGTATTTTCGCTGTTTTCAATTTGCATGACTCAAGATGACACTGATACGAAACAACAACTCTCAAATTTATTTTGGAATTCATAATGCTTTGTTTTTTCAGTTTTTATCCAAAATAGAGGTTTCAAGTCTGCCCGGGGCAGAAAAGTGGAGACAGCCGGCCAGACATTTCTTTCCAAATTGAAAGATAGGTTTACGAAGAGATTGGAAACAGCTATTCCCGATGTGAAGAGCAATGAACGATTAAAAGGTTGGTAGGTCATGCAAGCATGCATAGCTGCATAGGTATAGGTGTACCTACTTTCATCAAACGAAATAGGTACAGCAGGACTGCAAAAAGTCAGAAGCAATGACGGATGTGGGCCGACCGGGATAGAAATGGGCTGGGGAGCCAAAAAAAGCTCTCCGATTTCGTCCGAGATGAAAGAAAATGGAGAATTGGCGAGCGGAGTAAACCTTTTGAAATTTCGGCCAGGATCAAAATGCGCACTGCTCCAAAATCCACGCTCCAGGGCTCCGAACGACTTTTTGCAGCCCTAAGGTAGGTACAGTATCAGAATGACTCCCTTGATGCAAGCATCTATCGACATTGGATCATGGGAGCCATTATTGTTTCTGTGAAAGTACTTACACATTCTTGCACATTTCCAATTCAATGATGATGCTTGAAATAACAGACTAGAGATTGTTAGGACTTTGAGAGTTGAATGCATTTTTGGCATTGTGCAATTTTTCCATTCTTATCATCAAAGCAATCTTAACCTTGCATTGCAGAAGTTTCACCATCAATGGATATTTTTTTAAGCCACAATGATTAGGCCTGCCCATTTATCAAGAATCATAGACGTGCCATGCGCATGGTCAGCACACTACTGTTTTTTTGAACGTGAGAGGCTGCAGTTCTGAATTGCACTTAAAAGGCTCTTTGACGGATAAAAGCCTTCCTACTCAGATCATGAATGTTGCCCTTGATTAGATTAGGTCATTTTGATCCGGGCAGTTCTTTCATTATATCACAGGACTCCGAAGCTGGAATCAACAGTATGTCCAGGCCCAAAACATACGCTTTACAAATGAGACAAAATAGGCCTACTGGTTGATGTGAATTTGCTGATGACTTGTTTGCTCATTCTCTGTCCATGGAAAGCACTGACCTGCTTGTGTTATTTTTGCATGTTGCGTCAAGTGAATTTTTTTGCCTGTTGGTCAAGTGAAAATGCACAGATGCATAGTGGTGGTTTGTTGGTTCATGGAAGGTTTGTACCTGTTTTCGCATAATCGACATAGAAAGTATTTCAGGTTTTTGGTATTTGTTTGTTGCTGAATTGTCAAAAAAAATAATAGGCACCTGGTACCGGTAGTTATTGGTGACTAATGCCAACACGAAAAAAAGAATAACCTGTATCTGGTCCATTCGCAACTGACGTTTGCTGCTTTACCTGCTTCTTTTCAGCTTTGATGGCTAATTCCTCGATGTCAAATGATGAACTGGGCAGAATAAAGGTTGCGTTCGCTGAGGGATATTTGGCTGCAAACCCAAAAGCTGTTCAGAGTAGATCCATCACGATACTCAAGGCTGTTCAACAGATCATTCTTCTTTGTCTTTTTGTTGGAGTATTGGTATCCATTATGGGTGTGTGTTAATTTTTATCACTTTGCAGGTTTAAATTAAGTATGAGAATGGGGAAACATCCTTCTGGGGCAAGTTTAAAATACTATCTTTAGGACTGTTGAGATTTTTAAAGGAATACATGATTTTCGGGCCTCCGAATTGGGAGAAACACGTTAAATGGTGAAAAATCATGTTTGCAGTGTCGTACTTTTTGTAAAATCATCTCCGAGAACTATGGTCATGGCGAGAGTCTTTCAGCTGCAGATACTTTATTCTTTTGCTGTCGATGCTAACATTTTGCCATTGCCATGCAATTAGCTGCACTAATACTTTATTGCAGCTCAATGCTCAAAATTCTCCAATTGTCGGGAAGACCTGAACCTAATGATCAGTTCACGCTGGAATTTCATGGGAAGATTAAAAGCTCATGGAAATAGGAAGAATTGCAACAAAAATTAGTGCTGGCCAAGAAAAATTGGTAGAATACAGGTGTCCCAATGGTGCACACCCAACCTTTGGACACCATTAATGTTTGTGTATTTGTGGTGAATTGGCATTTGCACCAGTTTAATAATTGCTATGGTTCCTTTTTCTAATTTTATCTGGATTCTAGATGCAATTGCAGGGTTGGTACGAACTTGGAATCCAGTTAGTGATTTTTTGGGACCGTTGGAAAATGTGAACATTGTGGGATTTTTTGCAAACACTGGAAAATGACACTTGTCTTCGCCATGTAGAAAATCACAATTCAAGCCGTTGCTGTAGAGGCAGAACAGACTTACATACCTACAATTATTGTCCTGAGTGAAGTTTTCAGGAAGCAACTTTTCGAAAATATCTGGCTTTTCACCCCCGAAATCCTCACCAGGGCCTCTGCCCTTTAGATTCCCAACAAGGACTGGACTGCTCAGATCTGGAACCGCTGCACAACCAGCACTTTTCCCCCTGCAATCTCTGAGTTCCAACTCCCCTCCCTGGTCGTGGGGAGTCGGAAGCCCCTTGCAACCCTGGAAAAGTTGACTTGAATGCTCTGAAAACATTAGGAATTTATTCTTCAGAAAATTGATAGAAACCCTGCATTGACCCATCCTTTTCAGTGTTTTAATATAAACATTTTCCTATTTGTCCCCATTTTAGGCATGACTGGCTCGTCCATATTCAGTGTACAGGTCGGGAGTGGCAATGAGGTTCGACCGGAGGACATAAACATCAGTTTTGCAGATGTCAAAGGCGTATGTTACCAACCATTTTCTGCATTTTTCTGTGTGTTGCATTATTTGTTTGGAGTTTTGTCAAACATGAAAACCCAATAATTATTTTTTGGTTATTTTCCTTTTTATGATCTTAAGCTAGGTACCTGCCGTGAAAATCTGGGTATTGATATCTTGCAAACACATTCGTCCTGGTTCACTTACATCCAAAGTGGGTATTTTTGGGCTGAGCTGAGCCTGAGACACGTTTTTTTGGTGCCGACTCCGCCTCAGTTGGTCAGGGATGGACGATGATGACATGGTCATGGGGGTAATCTGCTTTGAAGGGACGAGCCATCTCACCACGGGCAGCAAAAAGATCTTGCTTGATTGGCCAAAGAAGTTTGCTGGGAAAATCTCAGAACTTACAAGCCGGAAGTTACTTTTTCCACCCTGTGTTTTCAATCACACCACTTTTCATTTTGTTTTGCCTTTTACGAGTGGAATTTCTAGTAGATGGGGGTGGAGCATGGTCACGAGAATGCCAGATGAACGTCGTGGGGCCTGGGATAGAGCTCCATTGTGGGCCTGATGGGCACATTACCTGGCAGATTCACTGTGGGATAAAGTTCCCAGGACAGAAATGAAAGCATGTTTTGCAATTCAGTACCTATCCACTTTTTGTTAATATACGAGTAAAACGCTACTTACGGCCAATATTAAACTATTTTCCTTGTGGGAAAATATTAGGGGGATATGCTTGTGCTTTTTATGTCAGGTACAGCCTTCTCGGAAAAGGGGAAGCCGTACCATTGACCCCTGGGTTGACACTGCTTTTTACTTTGTTTAGCATTTTGATTTTACAGTAAATTTTACTTCCAGAAAACCAGCCTGCAATTTTCTGCTTCCGACAAAAACCCAGTTCTCTTATTGACAAATTTTACAAAATTTGCTCTGCCATTGCCTGAATTTTATGCCGAATGCTAGGACAACAACCATTTAATTTGTAAGTTTATCATTTTCCATCACTGATGGACAAAACAGTACTCGAACACCGCTCTATTAGACACTTTTTTCTTACCATTCTTGCATGCTCCAAACTACACCATTCTAGTGATAGGCAAATCCCTGACGCAATGTTTACACACAACAAAGGTCAACACACTGCCATATTTGAGGAGGTACTTCTTGAGTGTGCAAAAATCCCTCTTCAACTTGAGCTTTCATTGCACCAAAATGTGCTTTGTTTCTTCCCCTGAATCAAAAATAAACATTTTTGTAAGCAAAATTAGTCTACCTACTCTAAACATGTTTCTCTGATGATATCACCACAATGGTATTGATGGGCATAAAACTTTCTCGTCATGATATTGGTGAAAATAAACTTCTAAAAATCCCATTTTATTCACAATATTTTATCTCAATGTTTCCCTGCATGCAGCTTTAATTGTCGTCAGTTTTTCTTTGTTAATTTCCACAGGTTGAAGAGGCTAAACAGGAATTGAAGGATGTTGTTGAATTTCTTAGTCATCCAGAGAAGTTTTCAGTCTTAGGCGGAAAGCTACCGAAAGGTTGGTATCGTAACTGCAGGATGTGCTATTTTCGTGCATTTTTTCTTTTATACGTGCTGCTTTGCATAACATTGGTAATGATAAAGCCTGTTGAGTGCTCACTTGACGATTATAGGTATAGCGATGCGTCTCACGAAATATCAGGTGGACACTAACCGGAAAGTCATGGCAATGATGGTGGTCAGGGAAAATCATAGCATGATAGCATGGTAAATGATGGAAAAATCACAGCAATTGCACATGCAAAGAATTTGCTCAGATAATGAGATAAAGTGATGTGGTGGGGAAGAATTTTAGGTTAAAAGAAAAAAAATACCTCAAATTACTCTCAATAAAGCTGTCAGTGATTTTTGTCATTCTGTTTTTTTTTTGTTGTTTCTCCAATTTCCAAAACATGGGCTCATCAGTTCATCATTTGACAAAGTTGGTTCTGGTGAAGTCTGCTTGCACATGTCATAAAGAAGCATGTCACACTCAGATTGCTTCAAGCAGTGAACAAAAATTAGTTGCTTGCTGTACTTTGTGACCATCCGAACATCCTGCCCTTTCCTTCTTGCATTTTAAGACATGCAATTAATTGTCTGCAAGAATTCTTTACCTCCGTGTTTTTGCCGTTCATCTCTGATGCACTGACCTTGCTACTGATTATTCTTGTGTTGTCGTAGACTGTTTTCTTTTGTTGTTTTTCTGAAGTGAATGTTGCTATCCTACCATTGACCAACACTTGAAAGTTGCTGTTTCAATTACCTGTTGTTCTTTTTATGTCTCTTTTTCTTTCTTTTCAGGTGTACTTCTTGTTGGTCCACCTGGTACTGGAAAAACGCTTCTAGCTAGGGCTGTTGCTGGTGAAGCAGGTGTTCCTTTCTTCCATGCAGCAGGTGCTGAGTTTGACGAGATCCTTGTTGGACAGGGTGCCCGTCGTATGAGGGACCTTTTCAGTTAGTCACAAACATGTTTTTGTCACCAATGAGCATAACACTGTTCTGCCGAACCATTACCGACTATCTTTAAAGTGCCAAATGAAATGCTGTTCGTGATACCGACATTGGTAATGTTGCTGCATGAGCTATTGGATAAGCCGCACAGTCTTGCGGATAAAAGCAGTTGTAATCTGTGCAGCGAAGAAAATCTGTTGAAAAAAAAAACCACAAAAAAAAACTACCCTAAAGTCCGTTCATTTCATTGTGAAAGCTCTGGTTTCCGAAGGGCTATGGTGTTGAAAAAAAAACACAAAAATACTGCCATCATTCTACTGCCATCATTGGCAGTTCATACATACTGCCATCATTGTACATCATTGATACATTGTATCATTGTATCAATACTGCCATCATGTCCATTCATTTTCAGAGTGAAGCCCTGGTTTCGAAGGGAAACCATGGATTCACTTTTTTGTAATGCCACATCTTTCTGATTCGGTGGCCAGAATCTACTCAGGTGATTTCACACACTGTGGTGAAACACCATTGTGGTGACCACCAACTAGCAGAGGTACTCAAATTCCTATTTGGATATTTTTTAAATCATTTTTGGGCATTTTTGCATGCTTGATGCAATTTACCTGTGCAAATGTGCCACATATGGATGCGAAACAAGTTTGAATTAGCTGGGTATGAACTCCAGTACAGTCACCCTCGCAGTTGTGAGTCCATAGTCCAACATGTCATCCCCAAGTCACTTGCCCCCAGCAGACTATTCTGAATTCACAATAATTGTCAGGTTAATATGGATCCAAGAGATATTGATGCAATCTGGATTCTGGTCTTGTCTCCCGCCACATGCATTTTTTCAATATCTTTCTTACTGTTAATTTTGAAAGTGAAATGACAATAGGGGTCAAAAGTTGTTTTTCGTGTTTTGTCATGCACTCAGACCTGATACCCAATATTTTGTTTCGTCGGGTGACCCAATATTTTGTTTGATAAGTCAATGAGTTGGGTGATGAGTTTTTTCACAATATTCTTTTTTTAAGAAGGGCCTGTTCTTTCGATTAACTTTTTTAGAGCTACAGTTGTTCAAAAGTATGAGGTTGTTGTAATGCCTACATTTCTGATCTAGCACAAAGTGAACCTTTCACCTTCGAAAAATGGGTTTTTACTTTTTTCTCGTCTTGCCCCAGTCCAACAAGTTCTGCCAAAACCACACATTGCAATTGTGGACCCTTCCCGGAAACAGTGCCACATATCCTACCACAGTTATTGGTGGACTCCAAAAATTAATTTCGCTTTTTGGTACTTGGGTAGGTACCTAAGTGTCGATTGGTGGTGTACTGCTTTGTGAACTGTAGCTACCTCTCGCAATCTTAGCCTGGTTCAAAAGTTAATAAATGGAGTTAACAATGAAAAGATTGCATTCATTGGTGACGAGCCAGCTTGGGCCCTCAATCGCCTCAGCAGAGTTTTCAGTGCTGAAGCTGTTTTGCAATAACAGATATGTTCCCAGTTGACAGACATGTAAACCAGCCACCGAGCATGCCAAGTTAAAATCGATAAGACGTTGCATCTCTCCTCATTTTCATGCCGTCTCGACAGTCTGGTCGGTAAAATCACACGTGATGTTTTTTCATTTTTGTTTAAAGGTATGCTTTTCATTTTGTGATATCTCTTTTTTTGTTCGTTTAAATTTCAGGAGCTGCTAAAAGCAGAGCACCCTGTGTTGTTTTCATTGATGAGATCGACTCTGTTGGTGCAAAACGAACAAATTCAGTCCTTCATCCGTATGCGAACCAAACGATAAATCAGCTTCTCTCGGAAATGGATGGGTAATTCTGGTTTAGTTATGCGTTTTTCTGCTTGCTGTGGAGTTGACCTATTTTGCTATCAGAAAGCTGACAACAGAAATTCAGATAGGCCCATTTGACAAAATGACACTAATAGGCCGCGGGGCGTTCGTAAGTGTTGAGGAATGTGACGTTTCGCCACCCACTTCCATCAAACCCAGGCCCACACTCATGCAACTGATCCGACACCTTCAGAGTTCAGTCTGGTCCAACATTCGGGTCCAAAATCAGTGTCCAGCTGTTGATTTGATCTCTCCTCGTTCTTGTGCTTGAAAAAGCCCCACGTTTGCGGGGGCAAAACATCGCATTCTTCAACATTTACGAATGGTTTACGGCATATTTGTGTTATCTTGATAACATTGTTTCCCGTCTGTGCATTGATCGATCAGATGGCAGAATTTTTTTAGGCTAGATGGGTAATAGTGTCGATCTTTAAATCATGGGAGACGTTCTATTTTTTTGTGGTAATCATGTTTCTGATAGATATTTCTTTAATTTCTCTTCATGAATTTGGAGTGTTTTCTTGCAAGATTGTTTCAAAATTTGGTCCAGCCAATGCATTTTTACGGCCATGATATCTTTTTATTTTCGGTGCAAAACTGCCAAATTGGTGAAATGTATTGGTGCTCACTGTAATTGTGCACAAGATTCCAAGAAATTTGGGCACACAGTGATTTTTGGGGAACTCAGTTTGGCCTACACAGCCTCCATTCCTGTTGTGCCTGGACCATTGACAGAAACCACAGTCACCTGTCTAGATTAGAAAAGGGTGTGAATGTGAGTTCAATGTGAAAGAGTTCAGGTCGTGACTTGCCAAAATCTCAAAAACTCCAGTCCATGTAATTTTCTTCCAATTGCCTTCGAAATTTTGGGAACACGAGGAATGTTAAAGTTATAGGCTTTGTTGCATGCATTTTTTGCAATTGATAGAACTTAAGTTAATGTTACTTGTGTTCAGCATGCTATTGACTGGAAGTGTTTTGGTTTTTCATGATTTGATCACATTTTTAGTTTGTCACGTTTTCAACATTAATTTTAACAAGTAGTAACAAAAAGACCACCGAGATGTTTTATTTGGTTATCAAATTTAGAAATGTTCTGAAAAAGGACCAGATTCATTACCCAAATTTTGCAAGCAGTTTACAGGAAGTCACTGCAAATAATTTATATTCAGAATTACCTACTCAAAATGTGCATTTTTTGTTAACATTTAACACCTTTCGTTGTTCCGTTCGTTTCTTTAGAATAATTGGAAAAATGAAATGTGACAGGTACTTACATGGTACGTTCATTTACTGAACTTTTGAAAACTGTTTACAATTTTTTAAGGAATAATTCACAAAATACATTGAAATCAGATATTTGGATGGCTACAACAGGGATTTTTGGGAATTGAACACATAAAAATAATTTCAGTCGGAACGATGAAAAAATAAGTTGTTTTCTGAACATCATCATTGGATCCTGAAGATTAAGGTATTGAGGCATTTTGCATGCAAGTGTAAATCTTTGTAATTCCCTCTAGATTTCACCAGAATGAGGGTGTGATTGTGCTCGGTGCAACAAATAGACGTGAAGATCTGGACAAGGCATTGTTACGGCCGGGTCGATTTGATGTTGAAGTACAGGTTTGTCTCATTAGGCTTGCAATGCAAAGCACTGAAATCGTATCATTATTTATTGTGGATAAAATTTTAGTTTAATTTGCATGGAGACGACTCCCTCCAGTGTAAATTAACGCAATTCAGAAGAACCTCTGGGGGAGAAGAATCAGAACTAGGGCTGAGCCGGTACCAGTCACCGGTTACTGGTACCGAACCGGTACCAATGGTACCGGCACCGGCAGGTAGCCTACATGTCCTTTTGTAACCCGCCGGTACTGGCACCGGTCGGGCAGCCAACATGCAGTTCAGCTCAGCACCTCGAAATGTGCTGTACAGTCCAGAATTCCATCACCTGAACTGATTGAAGTTAGCTTTCTGTCTCTGGCTTTTATGTGCGAGAGGCATGAGTGGGATGAGCATGCAGTTGAAACTGAATGCATTTCGCAAGCCCCGCCCATTTGACCCAGACTCTTGGCAGGCCCCTCCCTCTGGGGCTCTACCAAGCATTATAAAAGCCAGATGCCACTAGAGTCGATACATCAGTGTGGACGCAGCATTATGTGAGCATGTAACAATCCTGTTCAACTGGAAGTCGTTCAAATGTCCTGCTGCAGTTGGTCAGTGGTCGGCCAAAGTGCAGCACCATTCTCGTATCGCACTGCCCAGCAGGACATTAAACTATAAGCATCTGCTTTTTGGAGTTTTACACGATTCTTATACGAACTTCCCAGAGGCAGGGATGGCAAAGATTTTTGGCAGGATGCTCGAGGTGGATGCAAAATATCGGATTGACGTCAGTGCGATTGTTGTGATCGGACATCATGCTTCTCGACTGGACACGCCAGGACTCAGCGCACTTTCGTTTCCCAACTCACAGCTTCACTGTTTGGTGATGTTTTGTGGAAATCTTCAAATCCAAAACAGCAGCTCCCCAAAGAGCCCAATTGTTTCTGACTGGATGCGCCAGGAAGAAAAACATCTGTCTGCGAATCTTGTCTAATGAGAAGCTTCTCGACTGGTTACGCCAGGATGTTTTCGCAATTCCATTTTTCGATTGCGTTATTCGGTGTTGTTCCCTGGTTGCCATATTATCTTTTTCGGAAAAAAGGACTTCCAAGTGAGCAAAGATTTTCGACCGGATGCGCCAGGACGTAAAATATCGGCTCGCAGCCAATGATGGGTTTTCAGACATCAAGTTTCTCGACTGGACATGCCAGGATTTTTGCGCACTTTTGTCTTTCAGATCATCCTTTCGGTGTTTGGCCGTAGATCGGCGCTTGCTCTCCATGAATTTTGGCCGTGACAACAAAGGTAGGGAATACAACTTGCAAAATTTCTTTGTTTGCACCTGCAATGAAGAAAATTGGAACACACTTACCTACTTGGCAGGAAGCAACCTTCGAAGCAAAAGACTGTTTGAAGATTGCTTCAAAATGCAAGTTTTTTTCCTCCCATCACGAAATGTTTTTTTTACACAAATTCTATTTCAACACTTTGAATCAAATTCTATACACTTTGAAGTTGCTGTTTTTCTTTGCAGGGTAGATTGCCTGTTTAGGAAAATCATATTGTAACTTGCAATTTATTCTAAAGATGGCACCACATAGGATTTGCATAGGTTTGGCTGGCATGTATAAAATTGAGTTCCATTTACTGTTTTCAGCTTTCTATCTACCTGAATTCGATTGTGCATTCGAAAATTGTCCATCAAGCATCAATGAAAATAGAAAAATCCATTGCTACCTGTCAGTATCAGCTCCGGAAGTAGGAAAATAGCAGTGGGAAAATTCAGTATAATTTGATTTGAGTGACTCTGCCCCTTTTCCCAATTTAGCTAACTTCCGCGTTTATGATCCGATTTTGTTCAAATTTGGCACACTGTTAGAGCTCATATGGAAGGTTACTCGCACAAAATGTCACCTCATTAGGTCCAAGTCGTTTCTGAGTTATGGGGTCAAAGGTCACAATTTGGTTTGCAAACTTAAACGCAAGATTAGGTAGAGATTTTTTGATCTGGTTTGGACTAAAATGTCTCAAAAGCAATGTATTTTTGGGTGACAAGAGCCGATTTTTGAAGTTTTTTCTCAAAAACATAAAACATTCCTTCATATGCCTCGTTTTCGGCAGATGCGATGGACCTATTTCCTGATGATGGCCCAAAACATTATGAACAAATTCAAATATTGGAATTCCGGCTCTATCACCCAAAAGAGCATAATTTTTCATCCAGTGTGCCACATTTTACCTCTCTAGCACTTCTGGTGGCTGAGAAAAAGCATACGAGAGTTCGAAAAATGTCAAAAAAGTGAAAGCGGTAAAAACGTGCCTTGAATACTGTGGATTTTTCGAAGTATCCTACATGCAAAATACGCTGTCGCACGAAAAAAGTGTCGCATGGGAACCGAGATAGCTCCTCAACCAATAAAGCTACAGTAATGGCAATTATTATCATTGGAATCAGCATGAAATGGGCAATTTGGTGACATCAAAAAGCATGAAGTCCAAAAATCATGTAATTTTCATTTTTCTGGTCCCCCTTAAAACCAGCATCTGGTACCGGTACCGGAACCGCAGGTACCACCAAAAGGTACCACGGTATCGGCACCGGTACCGGGAAAAAAGTGGCACCGGCTCAGCCCTGATCAGAACCCAGATGGCATGGCTTCAAGTATGTAATGGTGTGCACGGTTTGCCAAGAACTGCACAAGATTTCGCTAAAAGTAGCACCAATGCTACGCGGCCAACCAAAAACCACAGGAGGAAGTGAATTCCACTCATTGATTGTCCTAACAGCTAATGGAATACCAACCAACATCCTTATTTGATTCAGCTGGTGTAAGCTTAAAGTCGAGATCATGTCATCTAAAGGAAGTTGGCGGAAACAGGAATTCCTTAAAGCATTTTTGTAATTAATTAACCAGCAGCACAAATTGATGCAAAACATTGTGTGCTTCCTTGATCCTTGGTTAGAGTGTTTCAGTTGTTTCAGTCACTTGCTTCCGTCATCTATAGGTTATTGGCTTTTTTACACTTTTTTTTGCCAATCTTCTCACTGGTTTTATTATTTGTCAGAATCCAGAATTTTATTACCTGTAAAGAAAGGGCAGAAGTAATATGTTTGATAATTTGCGGGGCCTGGTAAAGCAGTTTTGGTTTTGAAGAGGAAACACCGAAAAAATCAAGTTATTGTGAGAGTTTTTAGCTGCCAACTTTGTTGGAATTTGCACTTTCAGGTGAACATAGTCAGCTGTAGAATTTCGGACAATAATTATTGTGCGTTTGAATGTGTTAAATTTTTACACTTACATTTGCATACTATTGCATCACCAAATGACATTTTGCCAGAGCTGTCTTGTGATACCTACGAATTTATTTTCAAAATCCTTCACAACAATGCACTTTGTATGTATATCTTTTAGGTTCCAACTCCTGATTACACAGGACGAAAGGAGATACTTGACCTCTACATGGGAAAAGTCAAATGTTCCAGCAGCGTTGATGTGGAAAAACTTGCACGAGGAACAGTAGGTTTCACGGGAGCTGATCTCGAAAACCTTGTCAACCAAGCTGCCATTCAGGCAGCCCGCGAGGGATCAGATGCTGTCGAGATGAAAAACCTTGATTACGCAAGGGACAAGATACTTATGGGACCTGAGTGCCGATCGAGGATTCCAGATGATGATGCCAACAAGATAACAGCTTATCACGAGGGTGGACATGCACTTGTTGCCTATTACACTAAGGATGCACAAGCACTTCATAAAGTTACCATTATTCCAAGGGGACCTTCACTTGGACACGTTAGTTTCAGATTAAGGTTTGACTTAGCTCCAGTCTTGACTGCGTCATTGCTGTTTTGTTGGACCAGAGTCATTGCTGTTTTGTTGGACCTGAGTCATTGCTGTTTGTTGGATTTGAGTCATTGCTATTTGATGGACATGAGTCATTGCTGTTTGTTAGACTTGAGTTATTGCTGTTTTGTTGGACCTGAGTCATTGCTAATTGTTGGATCTGAGTCATTGCTGTTTGTTGGACTTGAGTCATTGCTGTCTTGTTGGACTAGAGTCATTGTTGTTTGTTGGCCTTGAGTCATTGCTGTTTGTTGGACGAGTCATTGCTATATTGTTGGACCCGAGTCATTGCTATTTTGTTGATTTCAGAGATGGCACATGTGGCT
Source organism: Sinentomon sp. SZTP_YWyxl (assembly GCA_030068105.1). Lineage (NCBI taxonomy): Eukaryota > Metazoa > Arthropoda > Protura > Sinentomata > Sinentomidae > Sinentomon > Sinentomon sp. SZTP_YWyxl. Next base: position 19,172 of record JASGXE010006274.1, read on the forward strand.
GGTGGCAGCCAGCCACATGTCCACAGCCAGCCACATTGTCTTCCGAACAATCGAAACATCAAATGACTCGGCCAAGTGACGTCTTAAAATCGGACCATGGTATTTTTCCGATACAGGAAAACTGATCTGTCGTCCAACTTTTCTTGTGCAGTATCGCAGCGTACGAGGGACCTAGAAGTTTGACATTTGACATCCGTAAATAAAAAGCTCCTCACTTAGCTAGAATGGTCGAATTATACCACATTGCCTCCTTTCTGTGCATCAGAAATGAGGCAAGTTAGTAGACTTTCTGTACAACAGGCATTTTTAGTGGATGGGTGCATTTACTGATTGATTGCGGAATAGATAAAAAAATGATAATTGAGTTGCGTTCACATTCGAGTTTCTGATGTCCTAAATTTGGAATTTTAAAAAATTGGATTTCAACTGGGATAGTCAGACTTTTCTGCATAAACTCACCTTGGAACCTGAAATGGGTTTTTGCAATTTTTTGACAAACCGAAGATTCTCTCATTTATCTGCGTTAAATTTCTGCTTATTCAAAGGGACACAAAAAAAGTCGATCGGTGCATTTTGTGCTGTAGTTACAATTTCTGCCCTCTGTCTCATGCTCAGGGTCAATTTTGTGCACAATTTCATCATTTCACATTCCATCTTTTTTCTTTTTAGACGGCTTATATTCCGGACAAAGAGAACTACCACGTAACAAGAGCCCAGTTGTCAGCTCAGTTGGATACCATGATGGGTGGAAGGGCTGCTGAGGAGCTGATATTTGGAATTGAGAAAGTTACATCGGGAGCTTCAAGTGATTTGAAGGTTTGTCCACAGACAGTCAAGTCAAACCTTTTCAAAATGTCTTTTCTTGTCGAATTTGTCTGAAGTTGATCCTAAAGACAGAACACACATCCTTTACTTGGCACAAGCTGCTTTCCAGCAATAACGGGCAATGCTAAAGCAGCAGTAAGGTGAAATAAAAATAAGTTGAAATGTTCACCGAAAAACGACGGACTTGTAAACAGGATTCAACTACATTTTTGAATGCGAAGGTTGTAAATTTAAAGACTTCATAAATGTTATATTTGACGATGTCTGTTCATCAGGTCACAAGTGCAAAGGAGCATGATGTGTTGTGATCTGATGAAGCCAAAGGTGGCGCTGCTAGTAAATTGTCATGCCCATCAGCAGCATTTGATGAATGAATGTCACCCAAATTCCTCCTTGTCAGTCTACACTCGTGGTGATTCCGTTTGTGGGTCTCGCAACAGATTCATTTGGTTGCATGTTGCTGCCTAAGGGATGAGTTGGCCTGGCTCTTATTTGCTGCTGTTTTAGGCAGAGACAGTGCTGCTCTGGAAACCAGGTCGGTGGATCAAGTGGTATGGGCCAGCAAATGTGTTGAAGAAGACTAGCTACACTAATTGAATTGGGGAAGTTTACGAGAGAGGTTTATTCGTAACAAGCATTAGGCAATAGTGATGGAGTTTTAAAAAAATTAAGGGGTGGAAGATGACCTTTGTTAAAAGAGAGTTTCATAGCTGTTCTACTATTGTTTTTGTGAGATATTATGATTGTCTAGTTTTGGGTGGACAAGTGCTCAACAGTTTGTTAGTGGGTGAGTAGTAACACTGTCTCGAAATGTGGTGTCACGGAACTTTCTTGGAGATGCCCATTTCTTTGTTCAATCTAACGTGGTTGGGAGTGCTTTTAAATGTCCCAGATATGTCTTTCATCTTAGATTGTAATGAAGGGCAGTTGTCCGATCATCCTTTTGATTAATCCAGATTCCCATGAGGTCCACGGAGAATGTAACCCTTTTTTTCCAGTAGCTGTTAAAATCCTTTCATGATTATTATCATTTATCTTTCTTCTAGCAAGCAACTAAGTTGGCCGCACACATGGTCAAACAGTGGGGAATGTCTGATAAAGTTGGGTTCAGAACAGTGGACGATAATAGTGGCTCCCTTATTCAGATGAACCCATTGGCTCCTTCGACAAATGAACTCATTGATTCTGAAATAAAGCGCCTTCTCCAGGTAAGAAAGTACCAAAAACAGCCACCGATACAAAAAAAAAAAAAAAAAAAAAAAAGAAAAAAAAGACGTATCATGCCATGGCTTCTTCCGTCCCATGCAGAAAATTCGATTCTGAGCCAATCCCCATCTTTGCCCTGCTAAAGAGTTCTAACGGCGATGCAAAAGGACAAATGATCCAATTGCTTACTCATTCATTTATCTTGGAATCATAATACGAATTCATTTTGACTGCTGGGGCCGTTCTGGTGCTTCGATTCGTCCATCTTAATTAAATGCCCACCGATAGGGCATTTGTACGTGCAGAAGACCCTCCTTCACCCGTTTTTGTGCCTTGAATGCAACATGAACCGGAGTTGAGAAACACTGCTGGCTTCATTGATACGAGTCCTACTCTGCACCTCTTCATGGGCCTGTGGAGTGAAAAGGACAGGACAGGATCTATCTGCTGCGCTTCCTCCTACAGTAAAAATACAGGACAATGAAATATTTACGTTCGGAAATCTCAACACATGACCACGTTTCAGAAAAGTTTCAGAAAAAAATTTTTCAGTTCTGAAAAAAAGTTTCAGAAAAAAAATTGGGATTATTTTATGGATTTTCTTTTTTTGGACAACACAATATTTGTGACATCAGGGTTTAGAGAGAAAAGTCTTCAGCATTGGAATCTTCTTAAGAATTTTGGGATTTGGATGAGGTGTGATCTGCTGTTACATCAGTGGGTCGACGCCAGGCTTTAGGCTGACACCAGATGGTATGCAGACACCAGGCTGTAGGTTGAGGTAGGGTTGAGGCAGGTTAGGTCAGGTTTGCTTAGCTCAGTGAGATTTTTCTAAAGTAGAAACGGGTTGATCATGCCTCACATGGATGCAGAAAATTTTACTGTCACTGGAAAAAGACTTAACAATCGGAAATTCATTGTCAATATTCCTCTTTTTTTTCCAGGAGTCCTACGACCGAGCAAAAGCAATCCTGAAAGCCCACCAGAAAGAGCACAAAATGCTAGCCGAGGCATTGCTCCGATACGAAACCCTGGACGCCGAAGACCTCAAATCCCTCCTTGGCAAGAGGGAGACTGAGAAGACGTGACCACCTTTTTCTAATCTAGGCAGTACATTTTGGCTTTTGACTATTGATTTCCAATTTTCGGAAAGTTATTCCTCTATTTGATGTAAATTATGAGAAAATTGTGAAAGGCGCTCATCAGAATGCTGCAGAAGCTTTCTTCCAGTTTTGGAGAGTGATTCCAATTTCGGCATGGGCCTTGTGTGGCTGCACAAGGGCATCATCAGTAATTATCTGAGTGGGCAAGATTGCAGAAAGCTGATGGTGTTTGCTGCATTGGCCCTCTTTCTAGTTTTTTGGTAAATTTCCTGGGCATTATTTTTTGCATGTTGTCTGTGCATTCGAGAATATGAGTTGAGCAACACCTGGCTGCTTGCTGGCTTCTGAAAAAGGGGTAGTTTGAATGATGATGTTACTTTTCCACTCTGGCAACCACGTATGGCCAATGTCACGCGGTGTTGCAATCAAAACTTCTTCCAAACCATGTGCCCAATGGGTATAAAATTGGCCAGCCATTACGCCTAATATGAAAGCATTGGGCAATTTTCTTTTCAGGCCACGGACGTTTTCTGCAGACCATGCACCATTTGGAGCCGTTTGGCCTCCACTGCACCACTGATTAAGGGTGCAAGTGGGCAGAGGTATGTCTGATGCTCCGCCTTGTCCCCAAATGCCACCCATCGGAGAGGATTTGGAAAGGCATCCTCATCTGATTGGAATATCGATGATGAGCAGGCACTGAGGGCAGCGTCTCCCATAAGCCAAAGCACCTAAAAATCTGGGATTCCCAAATGACACATTGCCTTTTCTGACAATTTTTTTTATTGAAAGGGTTCATCTGGGATTGTTATGTTGTTATTGTAGAAAGGATACATGTAGGATTGTCATCTTAGAAATGGTCATGTGGGAGGGGGGGAGAGATGGGTGCAGAGCTCACCTAAGGCAGGAGTTTTTTGAAAAATTAGTTTTTTTTCGCACACGCACTTGAGACGTTTCACATTGGGGTTTGTGATAAGGGGTTTGTGATGCTTTTTTGGGTAAACCTCTAAGTCCCATGCTTAACCATTCAGGTTGAGGTGCCTATTTGAAACAAGATACAGGATAACCAGTGCTTCTGGAAGTTCAGAAATGCCATAGAAATTGAAGGGTCTCTCGAAATAACGGCATGTTCTGGAAAACGCCAGAAGAACCCCAATCCTCCTGTATTTGTGTCTGGTGAAATAAATTTAAGGCAAAAAGGGCAAGGTTTTAAATCTCTTTTCTTGTTGTTACCCTTTCTAATAGTTTTTTTTGGCTGAAAACATTTTGGCTGAGACATTTTCCTCAATTTTGCACACAAATTGGGAATCTATTCCAGACATATGATGAGTTCGCTTTGAAGATCTTCTTTCAATGTTCCTGGTCAACAGTGTGAGCTGTTTCTCAGAATAATTTTCAGTTGGAAGGAAGACCAGGGTGACCCATGAATAAGTTGTGTGTGAATGCATGCTTTTTTCCATTGGTGACAAAAATAACCTTATTTGATGACCATTGAGCCTCACAATCTTTTGCTGTACTTTTCAAAAGCTTTCCAAATTTACAGAAAAACTGCAAGTTAATTCACCATTGCACTGCGTTTGGTGGAATATTTTTCAATTGCAATGATGAAGTATTTCAAAGTTTTGGCGAATCTTTACCCTTCAAAACGACACCAAAACGTTGAAGACGGAGTAGCCATTTTGTTTTTGGAATTGAAATTCGACGTTGCAAAAAAGGTTTTCCATGTACCTATTTGGCTTTGTACACTTTTTCCTTTCTGCCGCACAGAGGGCATGCTTTCCCACAATGACTTTTGTCTCGGATCGCTGGGCCCATTACCAGTTTATCTCTACATGTCGTTGAATGTGGGTATTTGCTTGCTTGATTTTACGTGTCGAGTAGAAAAATGGTGACATTTTTGTCCTGTCCTGCTTACATTGGCTTTTATTTATTGCACGATTTTCTTTTTTTGTGCGAGCACTGAGCAGCACAAAAAGAACTGATTCGCACCTCCTGGTAGTCACGTTATTTTTAACTTGGCTTCTGGGTTGTGGAGTCCCCGAGGCCAGGGCTTCCGCCCTTTGGAACCTCATTGTGTTGTCACAAGAAACCTCAATCTGGACTCCCAATCTGAAAAAAAATTTGCATTTCAGTGGCTGACCTGAGAAGGTGATATTGGAGTGGTTTTTCAATTTCAGCACGTGCACCACGAACGTCAGAATCACAAGGAAAAGACATAATGAAGCCAGTTTTCGTTCGTAACTTACAAGAATAAATTTGCTACGTTTCGGTCCCACGAACGTGGACCTTTATCAAGCGGTGTGGTATCGCATGATGGATTTATCTGCATTCACTGGGATGATGGGGTTGGTTTCCATGCTTGTCGGTTGCTGTTTGGTGGGATGGGGTTGGGGTCGTGTGGTCGGCGATGGTGGGTTTTGTTATGATGGGTCGGTGTTGAAGTGGGCTGGGTCCAGGCAGAAGTCGTCTTGGGTAAGGTGGGTGACGGGGAATGGTGGGAAAATAAGTGGAGGGGGAGGGGCGGTGTTGGGTTGATGGTGGTTTATCATGCGGAGCGCATTCCTCCAGGCGCTGAGTGTGCCTGGGTCAGTGTTCATGGTGGATTTGTTTGAAAGAATGTGGTATGATTCTAGGTATTTGCGTTGGGTGGTTGCGGGGCAGTTGGTCAGGATGCGGGCTTCTGCGAAATTGATCTCGTGGCGGCTGTTGATAGCATGTTCGGAGAGGGCTGTCTTGGGGTGTGAGAGTCGTATGTCGTTTTGATGTTGTTTGAGGCGGTGGGGGAGGGGGAATTTTGTTTCGCCGATGTAGGAGAGTGGGCATGTTTTGCAGGGAATGCTGTATACTCCGGGTTTTTCCGTAGTTGAGGGTGGACTGTCGGAGAAAGCATGTTTAAGCTTTTTGCCCGGTCGGTGGGTTAGGCGGATTCCGTGTGGGGCCAGGATGCGGGCAATTTTGTTGGATACCATGGGTGTGAAAACTGGCTTCATTATGTCTTTTCCTTGTGGAGTGGTTTGCACCATCAAACATCAGCGAATTTGATAAAATTAAATTTGGAAGCGTTGCAATTAGCATGCTTCTTTTTGAAGTAAGAATTCTTAGGGATGTGTAAATGTAAATGCAGGCCTTTTTTTCCTCTTGCAGGAGATAACTTCTGCCGAGTTGCCTGTTAATTTTTTAAACAAATAAAACCTGTTTCTTGAAAAGACATACGACTTGACCTTTCTTTGGTCTCTTTTCTGCTCTGTTTTTCTTGATTTTTTCGTTCTTCTGTAAGGATATAGATTATTTAACTAATCTATCGCGTTGTGGAAAAAGTGGAGAATTTATGAACTTCTGGTTGAAAAATTAAAAATCTGGGTCCGTCACTGAAATTTTGAGCATTTTTACTCTACTTTGTCAAATTTGAGCTTGCAATTTCGTTCCATTCTCTCAGGGCACCTGAGCAAAGTTTCTGCATCGCACGCAAATTGAAACATCTCTATCTCAGTTACCACTTGTCCAACAATGGTGAAATTTTGCATAGAGTCATCTTTCAACAGTGCCTAAATGCTCATTTCAACTAAGTCGTATGAAAAACACCGAATTTGAACGGAAAGGGGTTTGTCCCCCCTTAAAAAGCTCCCATAAAATGAGAACACCAGGCTGTGGTGACACCATGTTTTCAATGCCGGGGCACAAGTTGCACTGCTGTTTTAAAAAACATTTCCTTTGCCTTTTTCGCTGTTGATAGATAAACCAAGCCATACAGTGCTCAACAAGTCTGTTCCTGTATTTCCACAACCGACACACGGTGTTTTGGTGTGTTGTGCAGGAAGGAATTGCTCTTTTTTTCAATTTCATGGACTCTTGAAGCCTTCTTTACTTGGTTTATGCTGTTTTTGGATTCTGTTCCATGTTGCCTTTTGTACTGTAAAATTGTCTTAATTCCCCGATGAAGTGTTCTGAGGGGGATACCTAATCATGTTTGCCCGAAATCAGCATAGTGCAATCGTGTCCACAGAAAGCTCGATAAAAAGCAAATTAAATCAAAACTCAGTCCAATCATTTAAAGTAAATGCATGAGGATGTGACGTCTAACTCCTACTCTGTGAAACTTCTTCAGGCGAACATCAGTGAATGAAATGTTGCCCCACCTACACTCGGCTGCCAAAGCAGTTTGTTCAACAGGTGAGGGAGGCATATGCTAAAAATAGCAAATTTACGTCGTAAACTGCCGAATTGAGGAATTCGGTGTACTTGCTCAAGATATTCTGCAGGGTGAGAAGTGTTATAGTTATCGCCTATGAAAATGAAAAATCATAACAGGACAGCAGTCTGCAAAGAGCAGTCGATTTTTGCAGCAAGCATGGATGAAGTCTGAGTAATTTTTTGAAGCAACCTGGCAATGGTTGAACTTAAAATGGTGTACCTGGTTTCACAATGAAAGTTTCACTTTGCCAATTGATTTTAATTTTCTTCTATTTAATTTTTAGAGACGCTAATTTTTGAGGCATTGTTTTTATACTGGCCTTGTGATTTGGATCCATTTACAAAATGTCCTATTTTTTCAAGCAACCATGTATACAAGACTTGTAGTGGCCACATTGTTCCTGACCAATTTGCACTGGACTGGTTAGTATAGTTGTCTGTTTTATTGCCTATCTATTTCACTTTGTATTTTTGAAATGTTTTTTTTGGTAAACGTATTTGTAAGAGTGCTCAAGATTTCCAAGATTCTGAGTAGGAGTGATAAAAGCGAAAGCTTTGGCCAAATCGAAGCTGCTGCAGCAGAATGTCCCCCTCATGAAAAATGGCCGAAATTGAATTTTTTTTGGAAAGCGTATTTGTAAGAGTGCTCAAGATTTCCAAGATTCTGAGTAGGAGTGATAAAAGCGAAAGCTTTGGCCAAATCGAAGCTGCTGCAGCAGAATGTCCCCCCATGAAAAATGGCCTAAATTGAATTTTGGTTGAAAAACACTAAATAATTCAGAGCAATAATTAAAAAAAGTGCAAAACATGGCTTTTCGTTAGGTGGTCATATGCCATTGTTCCGGAGGACCTTTTCTGACCGCCCTTTATTAGGCTTCCATTTTGAATTTTGAAGCATTGACTTTCACACCAGTATTGTTTGTATCTCAAAATCTGTCACTCTTGTTCTGCACAGGCTGTTTTGATCACACACCTTGTTCTTTCCTTATCCAGGCCGAATCCCTGTCTGTTGCTTTGCATATTGGAACTGTTTTTGAAGGTTGACAATTTTTTGTTTTGTATCTGGTGCTTTCAAGTTCCATGTTGGGTAAGGATATGACTTGAATAATTGGGGAATGCTTGTTTTCAAGAGAAACTGTGACTGTCAGCCTGGACACCTGGATACTCCTCAAACACAACCCAACCAATCCAATTGAATGGAGTCGAAACGTTATCGGAAAAACCATATTCGATCCTACAATGGCCTTACAACAGGTGAATGTTACCAACCAATCCGTCCGAACACAGCCTAACCAATCTGCCCGAACACCTAAACCTATCTTGGGGTGTCCAGGTGTCTGCATTTTAGGTTCTCTTCTCAGCATTGTGTGTTGGCAAAGCATTGTGTGTTGGCTCTTCTTTGAGTTTTCGAAACTGTATGAGTTCTAAGAAGTCATCCTACATTGGAAACAAATGTAGACCTTTGTTTTTTCTATTCGTGGGGTTTTTAACAAAATATATGACGGTTCTGCTTTGAATTTCCAGGTGCTCAATTTGGCCTGCATGAGTCCACTGACAATGCCAATGCCAATGCCATTGTGGAGCAGCAACTTGGGTCAGAGGTTGGAAGTGAAGTCCACTTCTGTGCCGTTGCCTACAACGAAGTCAAATCTGTTTCCGTGGTTGATTATGAAGAGCAGTCATCGAATCTTGCCACAGATGATGACCTCAACAGACTCAAGGTTTGACTCTTTCTTTTTTATGTCATTTGGGGCATTTTGGGGATTGTGATTTTCTTTTGGAGATCCAATAAGGTGTTCAGTTTGCTATCTAATTCCTGCAAAGATGAAGATTCATCTGCAGCTGTAATCAGGTATCGAACCCAGGATTTTATTGATTGATTGATTGGTTGATTGATTTGATTGATTGAAAGACTGTATTTTGTGGGGGCTTCCCCACTATCATACAAAACAATAGCACTTTTGCACAAAAAACGATAAGAAATGTCAAAAACGGGAAAAAATAGCTCGAGAAATGGGGCAGACAAATTACAAAGACGAGAGCAAGACCAAAATGTGTTTCCCTTTCATGACAACTAAAGTCAACTATTGGCTTTTTTTTTAAACAGTAGTTGCAACCTGACAGGACCAATCAAGTTTACAATTAAAAACAACTCCAAAATATGATAAGTCAGTTTGGGGGATAAGATTTTGTCCATCGAGAACGTATGTAAAATTGTTAGCTGTGCTCCGTCCTCTGCAAAAATGTATAACTGAACATTTAGATGGATTCAGTTTCATGGAAGAGGTCGCGCACCAATCCGGGGGAGAGGGGGCAACTTCATTTCAGGTTATCGCAGGTGGCAAATGTTGAGGAAGGGTCTTGGTGCAGCTCACATGATGGGGGCTGAGACCTCCAGTAATCGGCATCTTGGGTAGAGCTCCAGCAGGATTCCAAGGAGCGGAGCCCCTGGAGAGGGGTATGGTGGGGGGGGCAGAGCCCCCGAGAAGCTGAAGACATTTTGAAATTTTGTGTGGGTTCATTTTGGGATCAAAATTAGTGTTCTAGAGGCCAACCACTTCGTTTTTGAGAATTTTTGATAAATCACCAAATTTAATTTTTGGTTCTACATTTTAATGGCTATATCACAACATGAAATAAATCTGAATAAACCTTTATCATGTGTAGAGCACTCTGAAAATGGTGAAAAGGAATTGTCACCGCCAAAACGAAATCAGCCATTTCAACCATCTTTTGTGATTTCTTTATCATTTCTTCAGTCAATTGAAAGGCAATTCTGGCAATTGTGAATGGGCAATTTTCCACGAAATATGAACATTTCCACGAAATTCATTGATTTCCACGAAATATCTCCTTTTTTCACGATATACATGCGAAAACGTCGTGTTTTTCCTTTTTTAATATAGTGGCAAGCATTGTGCGCAAAAACATTTGAAAAATAAAGCTTTCTTTTGCTCTTTTCTCAGACTCTTGTTGAATTTTTTGCATAATTTTTCCAATGCATTGTTCCTGCAAAATTCAAAGCAATCACATTGTAAAAATGACTGAAAATGTGTTTTTGACAGGTTCTATCCTTTTCATTTCCACCACCAAATAACGAAATTTTTAGACTTTTGAGCGAAATTTTCCAAAAATTATCACCATTTTCAACGTGCTCTAATCATGTGATCCATTTGCACAAATCGACAAAGGCAGAGATAAAATGGCTTTCCAGAATGAGAAACAATCCCTCACTTTTGTGTGTGATCAATGTGAATCCAATGACGAACAAGAAAATCGTGACAAAAAGATATCAAAACACTGTAAGGGAAATCATACCTACCATGAACGAATACATTTTGAAGGGTGTGGGGGCATGGCCGCCCTGGGTATGGACCCGGCTGTAATGTAAAAAACATTCAAAGTGACCTGTACTCCATACAACTCTGTGCTGCACACATGTTCAAGGTCCCTCACATGGGTTGGGGAGGTGAGTGTTCAAGCTTGGGTGGGAAGATGAGCCAAAGAACGATGTATCAGAAGTTTTCAGAAATTAGCCCTGTCTTATGAATGGTCAGTTTTTCTGACTGGGCGTCATGACCATCATGCTTTTTTGTTGCTTTTTAATGATTCAGTGTAAACTGCATCAGGTAAATAAATTCCGGGAGGAACATCTAGAAATGATTGTATTTCAGAAAATCCATGCATTGGTATCTTATCTGTTCTCTTGTTTTGACCTTTTGCTATGCCACTTCGATCGGATGTTTGACCTGTAGGAGGTGTCAAAACGAAAATTCGCCCAGGTTGAGAGCAATTGGGACTTCTTTAAGAAATTGGCCACATTATGATTTTTGGGAGAGTATTTTTTGTTTAAAGAATCGTTTCTGGGTTGATTTTCAACAGGAACGTGGATTTTTGGTGGACGGCATTAGAATTATGAAATGTCCAAAACCAACCACATTTTGCTACCCCGACCAAATCGGGGTCTCGCTTTTAAATTGCCAATTTAGGAAACCCTA
>JASGXE010006275.1:0-22028 GCA_030068105.1 Sinentomon sp. SZTP_YWyxl
AAAATTTCATCCTTTTTAAAAATTCACCCTCGGTGGAAATTCTCATCTTTGACAAAAAGTTCCCCGAAAAATGTCACCATCGGAAAAAAATTGATCTGTGGGGAAAATTCACCCTCAGGGAAAATTAAATCCATGGAGAAAATTGACCCTCGTGTAAAAATTTCATCCATCGGGAAAAATTACCGACAGGGAAAATTACATCCTTGTGGAGAAATTTCATCCTCGGGTAAATATTCATACAGAGAAAAATTTCACACTCAGTGAAACATTTCGCCTTCGGGGAAATAATCGAAATTCGGGAGTCACGATTTGCAACAAATATTGAGGGGCGTTCCTTACTTGCATCTTGCCACCATGCAAAAGAGCGTTCGCAAGAGAGGAGTTTACCAATGCCTTCGCGGTCCAAACTTTGGTTTCATGTGTTTTCTCTGCAGACCATGAAGCTCAATGCCCACATGACGGTCAGAATATCAGCGCGGACCACTTCACCTGCGAAATCACACAGAGGCCCATTCTCAAACAGAACCCAGGCAGCACAGCAACGTCGGCAAACGGTCCGCCAACCGTCGGCAACGTTTTCGGGAGCTTGGACCTTGGGCAGACGTCGTGCCGACGTTGGCAAAATGAATGGAAATTTTTATCTGGTTAATTTTTTTCTTTCAGTGGCATATTTTTGCGCTCATGCTTTTCCTTTCGTGTTGCTTTGAGCATAGTGGAGAGAAAAATCCGATTTCCACGCCATAAAGCCAGACCAAAAAATTTTGCACGTTTCCCGATCATTTGCCGATGGCAAAAATTTGATGAATTGCCGACCGTTTCCCGATTGTGCAATGTGGATGGTTTGCCGATTGTTTGCCGATCGGTGTTTCGCCGACGTCGGCAGGACGTCGGCACGACGTCTGAATATTTGACTTTTTAATAATTCGATAGATGGCAGCACCAGTCACTTTCAGATTTTTTCCGATAAAACGGAATCAGCACCTTTCCAGATAATTTTTGGAAAAGGTGGAAACATATGACTTTGAAGATTTCAGGTTTATAATGGTTTTGCACGGGAAAATGTTGAATACATGCGCGCGCATGCAATATCTATGAATTCACAAAAACCTGGTAATGATTTCGAAAAACGCCCGTGTCAAATTATTCGGTTCGAATTTCTGCACTAAGTCTCTCTGATTGGATTGTACTCATTTCAACAAGGTGTTCCCGAGAAGGAACCTCGGCTACCTTGGCAACATTGGGGCTTTAGCCTGTTTGGGCAAAGCTCCAAGTATTTCCACAATTTCTCAAATTCAAAAGAAACTGACAATGATGGATGTCATGCCGACAGACGGCCGACGACATTGTTTGAGATCGGCTGGATGCTTTGCCGACGGTTTGCCGACAGTTTGTTGGACCATCGGCGGATGCTTCATTCTCAACGTCGGCCGGATGTCCAGGAAAAACATCGGCATGACATGCAAATTTTTTGTCCGATGTCTTGCCGACGTCGGCCCGACCGTGGTGTGCTGCAAGACAAGACAAGACAAGACGTAAGGTATGATGCCTTCTTTTCGGCAAAAACCCACAACCTAAAATTTACTCTCGAATAAAAAGACAAAACACCATTGGAAAAAAAACATATTTCACTCACTCACAAAACCCAGCGCAACACAAATTACATACCTACCTACCTCGTTATGGAAATACCAAACCATCTGGCCCAACTCACACTTGAACCACACAGTAGAACATCAAAATAAAAAATGCAAACGAGACTGCTCCTTCACAAACATGTTCAAAGCTCCTCTTGCCCTGGAATCCAAGAGAAGTTAAAGTTAGGCCTACCTACCTACCTAAAGACAAAAATGAATGAAAGAGAAACAGAAAAACTTAGCTTTGAATTTTGGCTAAATCCTTCATCATTTGCTCAGCGTCAGATCAATCATCGGGCTAGGCATCGTCATTACACCTCCGTCATCCATTCATTCTCATCTCCCGAGCTCGCCAGACATCCCTCACCACAGTTGTTCATCCAACTGTTCACCTTCACATTCATCAATAATCTAAAATAGGAAAATAGAAAGAGAAAAAAGGATGAAGGAAGGAAGCAAAGCAACTTCAAAAGAGGCAACTTTTTTTTTTTTTTAAAAAAGAAGAAAATAGAAAAGAAATAAAGATGACATAAAGAGATAGGTACTTGAAAGGAATAAAGATGCAACAAAGTGAATAAAATGAAATAAAGATGAGAACTTCCCCTTTTCCAGTGCACTGCAACGGGGGAATGGTTCGCCTTGTGTCAGTCACGCGGCGAGAGCGCTGTCCGGCGAGAGCGCTGCCCGGGAAGCAGGTTGGCGTCCGCCAACAGGACAGCCTGCACACATTCGATTTGCTGACCAAACCAACGAACTAAAGTAAATGTTTTATTATCTCGTTGGACCAAACGCACACGCACCTGTGGTTTTTTGTTTAATTTTGATTTCGGAGCAATATCGGCCTGAACGTGGCCACTCTCGACTCAACAGCATTGAAAACGCGCTGGCTCAGGGTCACGAAGTCGTCTCGCTTTTGCGCAGAAGAGAGAGGAAATCAGGAAAAGCTCAAACGTTTCAAAACAGAAGCCAACACAGCATCTTCTGCATATCAAAATGCCGCCTCTCGCTGCCCCGTGCCATATCAACACAACCTCACCTTGGATGTGTGCAGAACAGAACAACGTCACCGGTTGCAAATGCAATCTTTGAGCGACACGTCACGCGCTTCCAATGATTGGCTAATACGGGCTAACACCCCGTGGAATGCTGCTTTTTCTGTTGCGTTCTTGCCAAACAAATGGCGCACATGCCAGGATGACTGGGCCTTTTCCGCACATTAGTCCGACAGTTAATTTTTCCATGCCTGTACCTGGGTGAGCAGACTGAGTTGGCTCTATCAGTTAGGGTTTTCCATGTGGACAGCTTGTGCGTGGTGGCATGGCTGGATTTCGCATCTAGGTATCTATTGGTGTGGGTTGGTTTGCAGTAGATGCTGGTTTCCAGGTGGTCTTGGTGGCGGTGGATGAGGATGTCCAAGAATGGGAGACATCCATCTTTTTCAAATTCGGTTGTGAGCTTAATGGCGGGGTGCAGAGAGTTGAGGTGCTCGACGAATCCGTCCAATTCTCGATTGTGGTTGCAAAAGGCTTCCTCTCATCTGACCCTGCACGATATGGCAAAGGACGAATAGAGCATTTCTCGAACCCTGTGCATATGTCTCGCTTGTGGCAATTTACCAATGGCCTCTCTACAGTCGATTCCATTCGAAGATATGAGCCTATAGCATATTATTGTCATCTTTCGCAAGAAAGCATGCTTCTTCCTATTCGGTCAGTGCTTTAACCGAAAAACAGATTTGCAACAGTTCCGAGTTGCGTTCCCAAGCGCGAATTTCTAAATTCCAAACAAATCGCATGAATTTGGACCAATCGGATGCGAGCAAAATCGCAATGACTCAATTACAAAAAACAGTTTCATGAATACACCTTTCCGAAGCGATTTCCGGCAGCAGCCTCTGTGGCTGAGTGGTATCTGGACAGTCTGCTGCCGCTGCGGAGGAAGGTACCCGTGGTGGTGGTTTGAATCCCACCTGGGGGAAAAATTTTAGATTTTTGTTTTTCAAAATACAGAAATGTTTTTTGACTAGCGTCTGGGGACTATATACCTGCGACGTCATTTTCTGACAGAAATCCAGCCATTGGTCCATCTGCTTGCCAATTGAGCGTTGCATTGGAATGCAACAGTGCGTTGTGCCGGTTGTGCCTCCGAGAACACAGGAGGTTCCCACACAGAATGTCTGACCGAATGTGCTCTCCGAGACACCGAATGGGTAACGTGAAGGGAGGGATGTGCCTCATTCTGCGAGTGAGCGGGCCCACGTTTGTACTTCTCTCGCAGATTCAGATGGCTAATCATCATGTATCTGTATAGTGGCGGCTGAATTAATGTCCCATAGGTACATTTAAAATGACCAGATTTTAGAAAAACTCTATGCTGGAGAAATTAAAGATTGCATTTTAAACCGAGGGCTAAATCTGACACCTCCAGAGAGCTTGAAATCTGGCGCTTTAATTTCTACGCCTGCGCTCGAACAAAGAAGGCTTCTCGTTCAGAACGCGAAACAAGCGGCACGTCATACCTTGCCCTTTTATTTTTTGTGTTGTTTAATTTTCTTTATTTTTTTTTCATATTTTTTATATCCAGAATGTGTATGTTGAGACAAATTTAGAAAAAGAAAACAAAAAAAAAGTCAGTCGCCCTTGCTATTTTTATGGCTCTCTCGTATGTGCCTTATGAGATTGGATTTGCACTGAAATCAATGTTGCAAACATCCAGATTTGCCTATGATGCATTTTAACTTGCTGATCAAAAAGAACTTTTTTTTTGTTTGGGTGACATGTCATGTTGCAATGTTGAGTCGTAATTCTCAAAAGCTCGGCTCTTTCCGCTTAAGATAACAATGCAAAAAGTTTATTTTTACGAAAATAAGCGTCATAAAATGCACCGTGAGCTTCACTTGAGTGAACGCATCGCATCATATATGCGGCGACAGCGATGGAGTGCTTTGGAACTGTTTCTCAAAAAAGAAAGAAAAAATTTCGGAGGCAACATTTTGAAAAAAAAAATACAAATGCACAGGTACATTAATTCTGCCGCCACTTTTCTTGCAGAGGTACCAGTTTGATTGCTATGCAGGTTCCTGTTGGTGGCCCACGGCCAGCGACCCTCCATTTCACTCGGATTCAATATCATTGTGTTCTTTAATCTTTTCCCAAGCTCCCGATCCATCCCATCCTTGCCGGAATATGCCCACCTTCCCAATTGAGCCAGAGGCATGTGCATTTGAGCACAGTTCAAGAGAAGAGAAACCAGGGTCTTTTCGTTGGCTTCTCCTTGAGCTGAGCAAAGAGCAAGACTTTCCGGTTAGCACGCTGATAAGCCAATCCCAGCTGCGCCGCTTGTTGGTGACGTCGCAGGAATATAGTCCCCAGACGTTGACACCAGTGGCAGTTGTTGACACCAGGAAGAGGAAAGGTTGGGTAAGGTTAGGTTAGGTTGGGTTAGATTAGCTTTAGATGTCGTAAACACGGTTTTAATTTGGGTAAGCACCTGATTGGTCGAAATTCAGGCGATTTGTTTGGAATTGAGACATTCGCTTCCCAAGCACACATCCTCAACTGTTCTTCATTTATCTGCCGACGCACTTTCTTCATTTCTCGTCTGTCCCAGTGGCTCAGTTGGTTCGCTGGTCTGACTCCAAATCCGAAGGTTGTGGGTTCGATTCCCGCCACAGTCGGAATTTGTGGGTTGGGTCATGCGCCATTCTGGCTGCAGTGACAGAAAGGGAGACTTAGTGGCAAGTCTTCTAGTCCTTCGGAAGGGACTTTAAGAAGGTGGTCCCGTGTGCAATTCACCATGTGCACGTAAAAGAACACTTAGTCCGTCCAAGAGTGGCGGCAAGTTACAGAAACATAATAAAGCCACAGACACATACAGGGGTACCGAAAACCAGTGTGGGTATGGTGAATGATTGGTATGAATGGCGCCAGAGTAAGGCGCAAAGTATGAATGGGTTGATGTGGGCGAAAAGAAGCCCTGGGGAACACCCCGAAAACCTTACACAAGTTTAAAGTTTAAAGTTTATCGGCACTCGGCAGATTGAAGTGGCCTGCCAATATTTCGTGCGACCATGTGACAAAATGGCAATCCTTTCTGAGATCGCCATAATGCTGTCCAGAACAGCGCCCTTTCTGAGAGTGCTCCCTCATGCTTCCCAGCAACAACATCACACTTCATCATGTGGTAGCTTCATGACCAGTGCAGGACCTCACGTCCAGGGTTCCACTGCCATGACAAGCACCGCCAGCTGTCAGCTTTAAGGCTATTTTACGCAGTCTTTTGGCGTGCACATTGACAAAAGGAGAGACGACTTTACGTCGTCTGGGCTGGGTGAGGGTGACTGATGAGTGCCCCAGTGAGGCGAGGTTAGGTTAGTTGAACATCATCATAGTTATAAGAGTATAAAAGGGTTTTTGAACTCGCTATGCCCTCTGTTGAGTGTACTTGGAATATTTTCGCCGCGCCGAGAGATGGCAGTGTCGGCGGACGTTCTCTTTCATTCTCGCGGGATCGAGCTTGCGAGAGCAATGGGAGCATCCAGCACCGCGCGCGGGCTCAGTCAGTTTCTTGTTCGTGTTTGCTGTGTGCACAGCTGCGGCTCTGTGACTTTGGTTGGGACTTGCGCATGTTGTTCTTCACAAAATGCCGAACTGTGTCGTCCCGTTCTGCAATTCTGGTTATCAATCATGCAAGGAGAAACGCAGTTTGTTTTCCTTTCCAAAAGATCTGGACCAAAAGGCATTATGGTTGCGTGCCATTCCGCGCAAAGATTTTGTCGTGACGAAGGCTTCCAGAGTGTGCGAACTCCATTTTGACACACGCTTCATCACAACAAAGTTCACACATGTGATAAATGGTGAGACAGTGGAAATCGACAGAGGTCAACCAGTGCTGAGAAGAGATGCCGTGCCATCGAAATTTTCGAATTGCCCCAGTTATTTGTCACGCAAACTGTCTCGTGAGCGTCAGCCCAGGAAAAAGTTGTGCCCTCTGGTCCCACTCATCCCCCATCAGCTATGCGGAAGAACAGTGATCTCCCTCTGCTGGCTGGGCCAAGCTCGGAACTGCTCAGCACCTCGACCCCAACTTCATCAGTGTCAAGCGAAAAAACGGTTCCTCGTGCTGCTGCCAAAAGACCCAGTTGTCTTGAACTTTACCTCTTGCGTTCTAAAAACAAAGTCCTCCGGCAAAGAAATTTTAAGCTTAGCCGTGAGAACAGGAGACTGAAGGCTCAAATTATAAATTAAAATTAAATACTGCCGGCGCAACCGCAAATCCGATGAATCGGAGTAACCGCGCCGTGAAGATAAAAAGAACAGTCCCCCAAGTGGGAGAAGTCGGGCCGATATTCCACATTGCCTCCCAGATTTGAAAAACCGAGTTGGTTTTTGGGTGTGGGTGCAATGGGGAGAATGATTGAAGGAGGTGCAAAAATGGTACGGCAACAAGGCGAGAAAAAAAAAAATAAACCGTAACAAAAACATACCATCTCAGCACGTGGCCGTTTTCATGAAGAATCTCCATCCAGTGGTTCGTCACAGTTGTCAAATTGCACAGAAAGTGACATCATGGTCACCAAAACAAAAACACATGTCCATGTCCAAACATGACAAGTCACAAATTCAGTCAAAAATTCAATTGATTCGATTCGTGCAAGAATGGGGAAAAAAAAATTACCAATTAGGCAAACTGAATTTTTGCGTTAACTACCTATGGGTCTGTATTCTACCTATGTGCCAAATTTAAACATGATTGCAAGCTACCTAGGTATCTACTATATTTTTCTCTTTTTTCGCCTACCCCGATCCTACTCACAAAAAAGCTTCGAGATGTTGACTGCATTGAAAAATGAATGGGCTTTCTTCCAGTCAAACAAAGTTTACCTGCAAGCAACTCCACCGATGATGCGTCAGAGCGAACCTGGGAGTTCTCGCGCCGCAGCGGTAAGTGGACCCTCCCAGTCCAACTCATCAGCATAATCAACAGAGCTACCTACTTGCGATCTGAAGTTAATCACAGTTGAGATGTTCACTGCAGCCCAAGAAACAAACGAGCACCTTTTTATGGGTGAGGAGGGGATTTCTGGTAGGTAATACAAAACTCAGGCAGCCTGAATCTATGGATATATAGTACGCACCACAATGCAAAAATAGGCCACTGCCTTCATTTATTTTCGTAGGTACCTACCATGAGTAACAAGGAAGGCAGGACCTCTGTTATCAGAATACAAACGCAAAAAGTCGGTTCGAAAAGATAAATTTAATAAAAAAAAAATAAATAAAATAAATACCTTCCTACATGAATACCTTATAAAAACAAATTTTCAAGAAAACAAAATTTCAAGAAAAACAAAATTCAAGAAAAACAAAATAAACAAGTAGACATGAAAAACCAAGGGGCTCAAAAAAAAATAAATAAATAAATACATCAAAGTAAGTCCAGGGAAACAATCATTATATCTCTTAAACAATCTGCTTCCGATTTCAACGAAGTGCTTGAGAAGATTCCCCCGAAGCTGTCAACTGCTGTGAAAGAGGCCGTAAAAATGAGCAGTGTTAAAAGCTCCAAAGGAATGCGGTTTTGCGCTGACTGGGTCGTTGACTGTATGCTGTTAAAAATTCGTTCGAGGTCCACTTACATGTTTTTGAAACAGAACGGTTATTTACCATTGCCTGATCCAACAACTTGTTTCGTTACATGAGTAATTTGGACGCCGCATTCGGATTCCAAGAAAACGTATTTTCCCTGCTGAGGGAAAAGATCAAGGATCTTCCGGAAATCAACAGAAGTGGGATTTTGCTGTTCGACGAAATGAGTGTCAGGAAGCACCTCGCCTTCCGCAAGTCCAGAAACGAAGTGCTTGGAAAGGTTGATTATGGTCCCTTCACCAGAGACATGGACACAGTGAGAGACGGCGACCACGCTCTGGTCTTTTATTTCGTGGCCTATTTTGGAAATTGGGCGCAGGCAGTCGGAGCATTTTGTGCAGCTGGCGCTACCCCAGGCACAGTTCTTTCCAAATTGATTGTCCAATGCATTTCACTGCTACACCAATCTGGTGCTATAGTTTTTGCAATGGTTGCGACAATTCTACCACAAACCGCAATGCTCTGCAGCATTTTGGCATATCAGGAGACATCATGCAGTTGTCAACAGATTCGACCACCCATCAGATCCCAGTCGAACTGTTTCCGTGATTTTGGATCCGCCTCACATATGGAAATGTTTCGCAACAACCTTTTGAATGCTGAAATTTTTGCTTTTCCCGATGGCTGCATGCGGCTTTCCCACTTCCAAGCACTTTTGGAATGTGAGCTTTCGACCGGAGTGTTCGGATTGAGAGTACATTCCAAATTGACAGCCGCCCACGTCCAACCGAATTCTTTCCAAAAATGAATGTCGCATTGGCTGTTCAACTTTTCAGCAATCATTCAGCCGAGGCCTGCTGTTTTACCGTAACAAGGGACACATTGAACTGGATGACTGTGATAAGACAGTCGAAGTCACGCGGCGTCAAATGACCTATTCGATCTTCTGAACGGCCGCCATCCAGGCGCCGCAATTTGGAGAAACAGTGCAGGCGAAAATTGGCACAAATTCGGGATTCCTTGACTTGGCTTGACGAATGGGAATCCTTTATTTCCATGCAGGTGGACCTCGTCGTAAGTGTTTTCTTAGCAAGGCTACGAGCTGGGCTTTGCGGATAACTCTCACATCCACAGCAGATTTGGTTCAAGAACTGTTGAAGCACCAAGACGTCCAATACGTTCTTACTGCACGTTTCAATTCGGACCCCATAGAACGTTTCTTCGGTATTTTGAGACAGTCCAGGGGCACTGACGACCACCCTACCACGGAAGAATTCATTTATAGTTTCCGGCTCATGTCTTGCCACAGTCTTGTTAAACCTCCCAAAAAAGCCAATGTGGATAATTTCTGTCCTGAAACCATTCTGCTGAAGTTGAAATCTCTAAAATCGACGAAGACGAGCTGCCAAAACTCCATTCAAGAGATTGAGGAAAAGCTTGAAGCCCTTCTTGCGTGTCCAGAGGAGTTTGAAGAAAATCCCCTTGACCCAGAATCCGGAGAGTTTGTTAGCGCTGAAGGACCTTCGCCAATGGATTTGGACAACGCGGCCTCAATCGCTGACAACATAATTTATTATCTTGGTGGTTTCATTGCCCGTAAAATGATTACGTGCGAAAATTGCAAACATGAAACGATGACGACAAATCAGGAACACCCTTCATCGAACTTCCTGAACCAAATTTCTCGCGGGCATCTGATACGGCCAAACGCGAAGTTGCATTCCCTGTTGCGTTTGGCAGAACGGAACATAACCCAAGGCTTGAATTCCGTTTCGGCAAATTCCTTCAACAACATTGTCGGTTCCATTCTGCTGGATCCCGAATTGCCAACTCTTCAAATTGGTTGTGAGGCTCACACTGTTCAACTCAGTGCGAAAGTTATTCACTACTACACTGTGTGCCGGATGCATTTCTTCACCCGACATTACAACCGAAACCAGATAAGTCACTCCACCGACACATCAAAACGGCACAGGAAACTTTCCCGCTGTGAAGTGCAAGAACGCTTATTGACGGTAAGACAAAGTTATTTTTGTAGAATCACATTTTGAATTATGCTTTTACGGGGTGCCTATAAAAAAGGCAACAAAGGACCACAGGGAGGCTCCAAGCATGCGAGATGTATTACAGGCACCCAAAACAGTCTCAAATTGGAATGCGATCAACTCTTTAATTTTCACTGCGCATTCGTTTCCCAAAGGAGAACGGCCGCTCGCAGCGCCTCTGGTGGCATATTCCAACTTTTCCGTCGAGTGCAATAACCGTATCCTCTTATAACCGTGCTTATGGCCTTGGTCAGTGGTCTTGGATCAGTGGCCTTGGACCTACTTGGACATTTGGACCTACTTGGATCAGTGGCCTTTTGGTGGGTTGCCAAAAAAGGTAGGAGATGCTTGCCAACGGCCACACTGCATCGTCTCCCTCGGCACCCCAATTGTGCAAGGTCAGATCGCACCGAAATGAGAGACTCAACAAGGCAGCCATCAGAAGGCCACCCCACATGTGTGAGGATTTTCATCAGCAAGGAAAAAAGATTTATGCATTGTCCTGTATGAGGGTCAAATTTTTTTCAGGCAACTTTAACAATTAGCATGCCATGAGAAATAGCAAGGGGGTTCCACAGGAACAGGTAATTTTGTTAAATCCACAGGAAGGAACACCAAAAAATTATACTAACCGTGGGGAGTTCAAGTCGGGATTAAATTGCACCGAAGGAATAAATGACCCCCTGCCTCACATTTTTCTTTAGCGGTGGGGCAGGAGACCACATTTGCGCAAATTTAACCTCGACTTGAACATCCCAGTGCAAAAAAACCTACAAAGAATCCAAAATATTATCACAACCAGGTACAGACATGACAGAATGGAGAACTCTCCAATAGATTTCAAAAGAAAAGAAAATGCGAATAGAATTCAAAAGAATTAACTGAAACTGCTGTTTTGGAGATGGCGTGAAAGGATTGCGTTTTGCTCTCTTCCAGTGAAGAAAGAAAACCTGTATACGAGTTCATGGTGATTGTAACATATTTCATATTTGTCACCATGGCCGAAAGTCTGTTCACTTTCAGGTCCGCGCCCTTTTTAGAGACAGGAATCTGCAAATTTGTGCAAAAATCGGTGTTCAGACATTTTGAGCTGGGGGCTCAATTTTCGAAACTATGTGGGTTTTCACCTCTTAGGCCGGAGAGATCTCCGATGCTTTTTTTAAAACCACCGGTGAAAGTTGCGGATATCCACGTTTTCGGGGGGAAGGGATCGATAATATCCTCAACTATCTCCGGTGGTTTTGAAACAAGCAACAGAGATCTCTCCGGCCTTAATCTTTTGTCAATTCTATACTTTTCCGAGATTTTTGTAATTTTTTGTGATCACGATCTGTCCGGTCGTTGCTGTTCGTTCCATCATACCTTACGTCTTGTCCTGCTTTTCATGTGCACATCTGGTGCAGCGCTGATCCGAAACTTCGCTGGCCCTCCCTTTGCAATAATTGGCACCGACCTGCAATGGTTTGAGTCCACTTTTCCATCTGTGACATGTTTTGTCCAAGCAAATATGTGCCAAACGAAAATTAAAAAAAAATTGCTGATGACGCGATTCGAATCCACGATCTTCGATTTTCACGACGAGTGCTCTGCCACTGAGCTTCAAGCGCTTTCGGTAATTTCAGTTCTTAAATTCGCGCTTAAATGAAAAAGCTCGGATATTCTGGCATTCAATGCTGGACAGTTTGGACACCACTGTCGTGCCCCTGCTCCTACTTTCGTTTTGCTGAGATTTTTGGCGCGGACCATTCTGAAAATGAACGCACGAAAACCACATTTTTTGACAGAATGGGTGATACAAATGAGACAAGGCCACTGGCCCTGGTGGACCCACTGTTTGGGACAAGCGAGCCGCCACCCTCTCCTGTGATGCATTTTCTAAAGCAGTCGCCTCGAGTGGATACCTCTTTGACCTATGCTGATACCTGCCGTGGCCCGTGTCCCAATTCTTTAGATGGGCACCACGACAAGGAATATCCCACTGTGGGATTCACTTGCATGGGATTAAACCTCAAAATGACGTTTTTCGTTATTGTGTGTGCAAAAATCCTTGCTGGGAAATCCTAAGCTGGGATTGATGAAAATTTTTTACAATCCCGTTGGGATTGTTCGTGTGTTTGAACAGGGATGGATTGGATGTGTGTGAACACAATTCGCTTGCATCAGGCATGCGAACGTTCTGAGCTGGCAGACACCACTGGCTCGTGCGTGGACTGTGGACCATTTTTGCACCCTTCAACAACCCACTTGCAAAATGGGTCCATTTTTGGAGGCCAGGTTGGCTCAACGGCTGCGGTAGGCCAAAACCGGATGCGCATTTGCGAAAATATTGGCCCCCATCGCTCTCGGATTGGGTCTCTTTGGGAGGCTAACATTTGGCTCCGCTTCTATCAGCCGATAGTTTTCGAATTTTGGAGAATGGACACCCCCGGAACAACTTGCGATGGCCTATGAAGACTCCTGCTTCTGCCAACCTGTCGGATCGCTTGCTAAATTATTGGAGTCATTTTTGGATTGTGAATTTTGGCCGCCCAATAGCACCCGTGAATGGACCTCGCATAGAAACTTCCCGTAAATTCTGGATTTTCTGCTTTTTCTGTGGACTCCAGAGCTAACCCAAAACATGGGGGTTGTTTTTTATTTGTTTATTTGCCAAAATAAATGCCAAAATGCTCGTGACAAATTTGTAAAACTTCCAATTTAACAAGGCCCAATGTTTATGCTCTTGGATTGAGTGTGGAAAATTTTAATTTCTATTCCCGTGATTTTCTTTGTTGAAAAGATATTGTTGTTCAACCATTATTGTTAATTTTCCTGAAAACACTTTTCTGTCTTCAATTCGTCCCAACTCGAAAAAGGAAGCGCTACAAGTGAGTTTTCACATTTGTTGGATTTCATTGTGTTTCGTATGTGTGGATTTGTTTTCGTTCAAGCCTGATAACATTGCTCGATTCTACGGCAATTAACAGCAGTGTCAGAACATAAGCAGTTTCGCATAATGTTGCGCATATTGGCTTAAAATAGAAACCCAGACTGTTGCCTTGGAGAATATGTGAGTGTTTTGTGCTTCAATGCGTGTGAAAGGGAAGAAATCGATGCTGTCCTTTCAAAAAGGCTTTTTGGTTTCACTAAGTTCGCAGTGAAACACTAAGTTCGCAGTGAAAGGCTTGCTCTACGATCTCTGCGATCTTTTGGAAATGGGGTTTACGGTTTACCCATGTTCTGACAACGTGCCTGAACCAGGACTGTCTGGAAAACGTCTTTAGCCAGTTGAGAGCCCTTGGAAGTTACCATAGCAATAAGCAACCCTCTCACAAACGGAGTGAAATATCGCATGCGACACCTGTTGCTTTTGGAACAACTATAAACAGTTCCCCGCAGTGGCTGTTCAGGACGCCGATCCCGATGGAAATTTTATTTCCATCGATGGCAGCAGAACCCAGGCAGCACAAATGCGGAGTTTCTCTTCAAGAATCTGAAGACTGATCAAATCTTTGCAACTGAAGTTAGCAATCAGGTAGCAGAAATGGAATTTCACCGGAGAATTTTAAAGCCATCTACAGTTCATGTTGGCCTGTCCCGGTCACCTCTCACAAGATTGCCAAACACTGGTGCCTGCCATTCAGTCAACCACCAACCACCCCCTGAAATTGAAGAATCATTCGAAGCATCATATTCTAGATTCGAGGGCACAAGATATCTGGCAGTCTGCATCCCATTCATAGTTCGAAGTCTCGACAGCACACAGACTCCATCTCAATTCACTTTGGGGACCGTCGCCCTCACGTCATCAGAACGCGATAGGAAAGACACGAAAAGCACATAGAAGAATGCAACGCCCAAATCTCCCAGTAAAAACCCAGTGAAGTTAAAAAATCCTAATTTGTGTCAAGTTGAAGAACTTTTTCAAGTCTCCATCCACTTTTTTGTGCTGGGATAATTCCCCTTTTCATCCTCCTTTTTGTGCAGTCAGTGATCACATCCATTTTCAACCGCGTTTTTGCACTCAGTGTCACATCTTTTTGCTATGTATCCCTGTGCTCGGGGATTTTATCCATTTTTTGATGCGACTGTTTTGTGCTTGGTGATTGTGTCCATTATATAAGATGGAGCGAAAGGTTCGAAATTTGGAGCCTTGATGATTGCAATGGCGCAAGGAAATCGACGTATTTGAAAGAAAAATGCAGAAATGGGTGCAACGGCAACATTGGAGTTGCAAGTGATGCTGATCTTCTCTCCTCAATGTAAAATCAGTTCTCTGACTTCACCAGGCAGATCTGCTGTTCATGCTGTCGAAAACACATTGTTGAATGATGATGCCACCGGAAATGGGAGAGGTTTTGTAAAAGTCCTCACATCCTCAACATCAGGTTGTACAATTACAATTAACCAATTCCTCCCATAAATCTTATCCACAAAAATCGATTCCCGCATGCTATTTTCTTTTTCCACGCACAGGTTAAAACCTTGCAGCGGATATTATATGCAACAGATTTCTGCAAAACAGTGACTGGGGCAGAACGAACTGAGGCAGAAGTGGACTGAGGCGGAATTTTTGCATTTTTGGAGGCTAATTTTTTAAATTTTTCCGGGTTAGGTTAGGTCAGGTTAGGTTAAGTAAAGACAGGACAGGTGTAAGCTACCTACCACCTCCACAAAAACTCCCTCCTTTGTCCAATTCTACCCAGTCTACTTCTGCCTCAGTCCATTCTATCCCAGTCCCCCGACCCGAAAACAGGATTTTTGTGAAATCGTGTTTTTTTCAAACGGGAAATTAGAGACATAAAAAGACAGCAAAAAAGTAAATTGTGTATTTTTACTTCTCATGCTGAAAAGGCAGAGTTGGCATGGGCCAACTTTTTTGCAGATTTTTGTTGAATTTTATGAGGTTTTCACAATATTTTTCTGATTTGGGATGCACAAAATTTTACTGCTTTTTCGTCAATTTTGCCTATTTGGCACATTTCATTGATCTTCAAATGATTCTGGTCAAATGTCACATGAAACAGAATGAGCAGAAGTGCAGTGTGCACGCTCTCTTCTGCACATGCACGAGTCATGCAATTGTGATTTTGGACTGGTCGATTCTCCTCAATGCTTCCAGCTTGTGAACAAAAAATTCTCCCAAAAAAAATGTGGTAGCCTGGAAGGATCACTTTGAGACTTGTAAGAAATTTAACTGAAGCTGACCAACCTACCAACCCTTCCTCCTCATGCTGCCTATGGTGTCTGCGTGTTGTCTGGAGTCTGGATATGGACTTTTTGCCTGGTGTCCGTTGAATGATGGGGTTTCTGCCCTTCGTTTTTTCTGATATCCTTCGTAGACATTTTTCATTTCGTGTGGAGTTTTATTCTACAATTGTTTCCGTCAAACATTGTGAAAAAAATATTTTCAATTTCTTGTCAAATGTTTGGCCGAATAAAAATAATTCCGATTTGCAAAAGTTTTCTACGACCAGAACTATAACCTCCTGACCCTGCGACATGTCACATTTCAATTCATGCGCGTTAACCAATTCTACCATCGGTGCTGTTGGTTAAAGATGGCATTTATGGCAATGAGATTAATTAAGCGCACTTCACCGGACACCATAAGTCATGCGCAGGCCTCAAAGCCCCACCAGTGCACCGACAATTACAAGTGTAAGAAGATGGCTCAAAAATTTGGGAAGATCATCTTGCAAGTGAAAAAAAAAAATCTAAATTTTTTTTTGCCAAAATAAGATCTCTTTTTTGCAAAAAAAAAACATGCTGTTTGATGACAAACCGGCAGATTTGACCAGATTTTCACGGGCGGCTTCAGCCGAATTCCATCCAATTTTGGCCCCATTTGGACAAGTAACATCTGTGTGGCAAATATGAAGGGCGTTTGAAAAGTTTTTGACATCATGCTGTAGTTCAAAAAACATCGACAATGTCAGGGTTTAGGCCTTCAAAATACTCTCCGGCTCTTGCCTTACAAAGTTATAGGTTTCCAACCCAACCTCCCGTGGGAGGAATGGTACTCAGATTAGGGTGAGTTCCCCATAGCTCTGAAAATATTGCTCTGGCAAAGTCCTGAATACGTGAACATGGCTTTTCTGTCAAGTTGTTTTCAGTTTAGGTTAACAACCATAAATCGCTGATGCCAAATCAGGGCTATGGGCTTGAGGAGGCAGTAATTATTTGTAGATATGGCGTTTTATCATCAAAAATTCTAAAACTTGGTCATTTGTCGTGCAAAATGGAATGTTCAAGCTTCAAGACTTTGTCCAAAGCAGTATTTTCAGAGCTCAGGAACACACCCTCATGTAATTGCCACTATGCCATGAAAAATTGGCATAGATGTCTGCAAATCTGTGCTGAAAGAGCTGGAGAAATGTTGGAAACCCTGAACCACATCAAAATCTTTATAGCGGTAAGATTCTCTGAACTACAGGGTGATGTCAAAAACTTTTTGAACGCCCTTCGACCCTTCGTATGTCACAATCGCTAGTCTTTGCAGCGACAGAGGCCTTAATTTTGCAATCGTATCTTTCTTTCTAATCAAGGAATCTTGAAAAACGGTGATTGTAGCCATTTTCAGCCCGATTTTGTGTTCGGTGATCATTATCCATTTTCGCAATCCTTCTGTGCTTGCGATCATATCCATTTTCACCTCGTTTTTGTGTTAGGTGATCATGTCCATTTTCATCCTGTGCTCTGTGGTAGTGTCCTTTTCGCCCTTCTCTTTCATGGTGATCACATCCATTTTGATCTGCCAAACTCACAGACATTTGTTAACTTTATGATGCCTGTCTTATGAATAAGAAAATAGAGGTTGATTTTAAATGGGATAATCTCACTTTTATTTTGTAAACAATTGATACAATAAACCAAAACTTACAATAATAAAAAAACATCAGAATAAGAATGGCAGTCAGAATGATGAAAATACAACAAATGAAAATGACAAAATACAACAAAGACAAAAACACAAAAATGATAATGGAGGCTGTCAACAAAAATCAAAGCAAATGACAACAGTGGCATTTTATTTGGCTTTTTTTGTGTGCGAGAAAAGTGCAGTCAATTAACTTTCCGACATTCCGAAAAAATAATATAAAGATCGTATAATGACCTACAGGTTCATACAAAAAGTATCGATTTGTCGACAATATAATAATAATAATAATAATGGCATTGGCAATAGTTGTTAATCATTTAACATTTTATTGTTTTTCCTACGTCCTATTTTTTTTAAATTCAGAAATATACTTTTAATTTTTGCAGTGTAGAAATTACAACCTCTCTCTGAAGAGCAGACCTTTGTAAAGCTATTTACATTGAAGGTTTTTACATTTTACAACATCGAAAGTGTAAAAAATATCACAGGAGGCACAAATTAGCTACTATCAACGAACAACGACGAACAGAACAAAACAGGAAGAGAGATTCGATTGACCACCACATGGATTATGTTGCATTGTGGAATAAAGATTCGCACATACCCTTTAGAAGTTTGAAGCTTGATAGCATCTCATTCAGGGAATGAAAGTAAACAAGATGAAGGAAGAACCGAAACTTGGTAGGTTGTTAAAACTTCTACATCACTCTAACCAGGCAAGTGCAACCTTTTCCACGACGTTGGTCCAAAATATAATCCAACTGCACTGTCCAGGATGGGGAAGAGGATGCGTGCACGTGGGCTGGCTGTGGCTCATCATCAAGTGCACCAAGGTCCCCTTCCTGAGGTGCACCCACGTGAACTGGGTGTCTTTATCATCCCAAGTGCATCACACCTGGGGTGCACCCACTTGGGCTGGCTGTGCTTACCAACCCGATTGCATATGTGCTTACCACCAGCCCAAGTGCACCATCCTCCTCTTGAGCAGCGCAACAGGAGTAGAGAGGACTAACAGCCATCACAACCAGGCAGACATCTGGTCGGTAGGTTCTGAAAACGGGAATGGAATCAGCGACGGTCCCTCAATTTGAGCACCATCCAAGATCAAAGTGCTGTGGGGAGGAAATCATTGTATTCGTTTGGCAAAAGCAGCCTTATCCGACGATGGAAAACCCAACTGCGACACGACAGGTAAAAATCTGTAAATATTTTCTTCTTGACAATTTTCTGGTAACTGAAAGCTGGTTAAATTTATGTCCACCCAGCATCCAACAACAATCAAGTCCAAAATGCTAGAGTATTTTTTCCCTGCAATCAATCCTGAATCGCTCATCAACATAATGTTTAGCCAATGATTTCAAGTATCATTTAATGTTTAGCCAATGATTTCAAGTATCATTAAGAAGGATAAAGAAGTAGACCAACAAGCCCGACGCAATTAGAAGCCCACCACCATCGGAAACTTTAATTCTACCTTGCCTGCCAGATTGTACAGGAGAAAATAATTACTTTAAAACAAAATTGCCTCCTACGAGATCAGGAATTAGTTTCTCTTTCTGCAGAGCCTTGCATAACTGTATGGTAAAATTGAAATGTCCGATTTTGATTTTTTTAATCATGCGAAAACACGAATTGTTCTTGTCCTGGTCAGCGACCAGTGACAAAGAACAAAAAGGACGTGGTTAACCAAATTTTTCAGAGATCACAACTTCGTATCTGTCTGTCCCTCTTTCACTTGCATCAGTTGCCACATGAGAGAGGGAGAGAGAGGCCATCAGTGGTGTCAACAACCGTCAACATGAACCTGCAATTTCCTCCAAAAATTGGTGAGTCCAGCGATAGAGAAAAATCTTGGAAAATCTCACTGGCAGTGGAGCGTTAGAAATGATGGATCCAGTAAAAAGGGGAGATATATTGCTGTCTTCAATCATTTTCGAATTTCTATTCATGCAGTGACAATAGCACATTGCAGTCAAATGATCCAAATCCAATGCAATCACCTGGTCGACACCCAAACAATGTCTTTTTCAAAAAAAGAACAGAAAACAAAAACAATTCAACAAAACAAGTCTCAAGAGTTTGAGACAATGGAATAATTGTGACAATTACACCAAGTATTGAATAATGGAAGGAAAGAAAGATGCATTTTTTAAACTCGTGGGGCAAAAATGACCGGGGGCTAGAGATGCTCTCATGCCTATACAGAACAATTTTGGCAGTTATTACAACGGTTGATTTGTACCAGGAAAGTGCAATCTCCAACAAAAGAGCAAGCAAAAATACCAAACTGGGAGAAACAACCGAACGATGAACATGAGAAGTTGGTAAAAGTCAACAGAACTGAAAACAGACAAAAAGGCAGAGGCTTACGGTTTTCGGATTTCAATACTCGAGTTAAAATACGCAATGAAAACTAACGAAAATACACATGAAAAGATCTAAGACAGATAAAACTGGGATTCGGCATAAGATCAAACTTGAATCTACCATCTTTGGGGACCGAACTTCGCACACAACAATCTAAGAGGCACCCAAGAGCAAGTTTCCCACACAACACTGAAAGATAGAGAATGGTAGTTCTCCCTATTTCTCTGTCTTTCCTGTGTTCTAGTGAGTTAGTTTATCGATATTTTTTGGATGACCATCTATTTTAGATGAATAGACCAGTCGGTCAAGCCACACCACCTCTCTTGCCATATTCCTCACCTTCTGTGGGTCTGCAAGTTCAAGGAAACAAAAAGAGTAAACCCAGAACACACCGAAAATTTTTTTGAGGATTGTGCCCCAAAAACTTCTGCCACACAGCACGTGACAAAATTGATAAAATAACTCACAGACGGACCCATTCATAATACAATTGTCTGGGATCCATTCTCAAGAATCATCGACCAGAACCATGTTTCAGTCTCTACAACAATGTGGGGATTCTGTTCGTGAAATAGCAAGAATAAACAACATGAATACACTACCAATTTGGGAGGTGGCGAAAAGCATGATAAAAATGTTTGTGTTAAGAACCAGCAGATTAGGCTGCCTGTGTTAAAAATGTTCTTCCAACGGCTACGAGCTCATTTTTGTTTTGGTAGAACCAGCAGATTAGGCTGCCAATGTAACAAATTTTCACAAATTAACTTGCACCAACATTGCCAAACATTGCGGCGAATTTCCACCAGGTTTAACTTATGAAATAGCCCAAAAAGCCAAAAGAGACAGTCCGTGCTAAAAATTGCTGCAATGGCAAAACCAAAATAAAAACACAATTTTTTGAAGAAGTGTATAAAGCTAGCAATAATCCCCTAAATATTCATTAAAATAGCTACTTACAACAATAAATTGACACAGGAATGAACACAAACAAGAACCAAGAGAATTTGGCTTTGCTGTGTACGAATGACTAGGCCTTAGAGATTTTTAAAAAATGCGAAATGCAGGAGACAAGACTAAAATGCACAGAAAAAGGCAGCAAACAATTCTCGAGAATAGCAGCAAAGAGAACTTTGGAACATTTTTTAAAGTCACAAGTCTAGAATTTTCAAGTGAGAATCGTCACGGCAAGAAAAACAAAAAGTGTCACTAAAACAACCGCATTGCAAACTTCACACAACGGAATAGTTGTGTGAAGTAGACAAAACACTGAGCAGTATCCTGATGCACATGACAGCCGGCTGCATCGAAGCCTGATTCCTTTGGGACTTACTGCCCCCATACTTTTTAAGTCCCCTTTTACGACCACCAGTGATATGGGTAAGATGTTGCGTTAAAATTCATAAATTCAGTGCAATTTTTAAGAGAGCCATTAATTTCTTACAGAATGACAATTTGAAATCCAATTGCAACAAATAAAAGCTTTCTTGCACTGTGAATGAAAAATGGAAAAATATTTCAAGACAAGTAGACACAGGGGTGAGTAAAAATTGGAAATTTCCACCCATATCACCACCACTGTAACGCATTTCTAAGTGCCTGAGGGAAATTACAGTTCCACCTGCGATGATGATCTGATGGTGTCAGCGAATCTTCACTGAACTCCAAAGATTCATCATTCCACTCCAAAGATCGATAATTTGCAGACGATTTGATAATTTGACATGAATTACGGCGAAACAGCCAATTTGCTGATGAATTCAGAGTGCCATATTCTGGATCAGCACAAATGCCCGTCACAAAACAACGTCAGGTGCAAAACCGTGGATGCGTTGGCACCCAAGAAACAACACAAATTACACATCCGATGGTTTCTTGACAGCAGGTATGCATTTTCTTGCCCATGCTCAGTTCGAACATCCCCTTGGCAAGATTCGTGACAAAATAAAGCTAGTTCTTGGGAAATTTCAGAAAATTAGTCTTGAAAATAAGATGTACAAACCAGATCTGGTTTAGCCTTACTTTTGTCAGAACTTGCTTGAAAACACCAATAAAAACCATCAAAGAGAATGGCAAATGTACAAAAATTAAAACCAGTTGAGGTTTCATAAGTAGACTTTCTTGACACTTCTCGCAGTTCCAAAGTTCTCTGCGGCCGAACGTCCCGAGTTCCGGAGGTGCGCTGCAAGGGTGTCGCCCCGATCAAGTCCGGCACCTCCCCTCAAACTCCCGAAATTGTCACGTCCTCTCGAGAAAGATATCTGGTTCGCACCGTGTATGAACGGATCACGAATTGTCGGATTGTAGTTTTCGGCAAATTGGAAAATGTTCTCAGTCGGTGGCACACCAGCCGGGTTTCCCAAATTCCCCAAACCCATCATTCCCAATCCTGGTCCACCACCAGGACCTCCATTCCCCTTTCTAATTGTGCCTTTCGGGGACGCGTTGATTGCTTTGTTTGCAGGTACCAGAATCGGCTCTGCGTAGGTCACTTCTTCTTGCGATAGTAACTTATTATCAGGTCCATGTCTGGAAA
>JASGXE010006276.1:0-21330 GCA_030068105.1 Sinentomon sp. SZTP_YWyxl
TAATCAACAGTTCCCCGGACACTTAACGACTTGCACGAAGTCAAGCTCCACGGATCACGCAGCCTCACAATGGTCGATGCCCAGAAAGGCAAAAATTTCGGTTGATCACATGCAGAAGAATATTTGTCGCCATGGGGTGTACGAATCCCCCCGCTTAAAAAGTCACATGCAGAAGAACATTTGTCGCCATGGGGTGTACGAATCCCCCCGCTTAAAACGTCACATGCAGAAGAACATTTGTCGCCATGGGGTGTACGAATCCCCCCGCTTAAAAAGTCACATGCGGAAGAACATTTGTCGTCATGGGGTGTACGAATCCCCCCGCTTAAAAAGTCACATGCAGAAGAACATTTGTCGTCATGGGGTGTACGAATCCCCCCACTTAAAAAGTCACACGCAGAAGAACATTTGTCGCCATGGGGTGTACGAATCCCCCCACTTAAAAAGTCACACGCAGAAGAACATTTGTCGCCATGGGGTGTACGAATCCCCCCGCTTAAAAAGCCACATGCAGAAGAACATTTGTCGCCATGGGGTGTACGAATCCCCCCGCTTAAAAAGTCACATGCAGAAGAACATTTGTCGCCATGGGGTGTACGAATCCCCCCGCTTAAAAAGTCAGACTATTTTGAAGTCGCAATAAGCTTAAGACCAAGCACAACTTCATTTTTGGTAAAAGAAGGGACAATAGACAGTTCCGGACAATTAACAACTTGCATGAAGCGAAGTTCCATGGATCGATCACACAGCCTCACAGTGACCGACGCCAGAAAGGTAAAAATTAAGGTTGATCCCATGCGGTAGAACATTTGTCGCCATGGGATGTACGAATCCCTCCGCTTTTTTGAAGTCGGAGTACTTTGAAGTGACATCAAGCTTGACACCAAGCGCAACTAAAAACTGCACCACCGAGCCATCAACATCTGCACATTCTTGCTGTCAAGTGCAAGTGCAAGTTCTACAGACTGATGATCAAACATCCCCCTGGAAGTGATCCAATTCGAAAAAAGGAACATTCATCCCTTTCACACATGCCATTCCACGGATCCTGTTACGTTGGCTGGCTGTATTGCGACTTATTTCTCTTCTCGAGCTGCTGTGCTGCACGGCTGCACATTTGGCGAACCAGCCAGGATCGTAACGCCTGGGCCAGTAAGATGAGGCAGGTGGTGATATCTACAGCGGAATTGGAGGACCTGATCAGGTCCAGGTTTGCGGATGCTGTCGTGGAAGCTGGTTAGTGATCACATTTTACCACATCATTTTTCGTATCACTTTTTTACACCTACTGTGATTTTGATCTGTTTGATCCAGTCGTATCTTACGGGTGGGTTTTGCTCGTTAAGCCCGTTTCAAAATCTTTTCAGATATATGAATTGGTAGCGAGGTGGAGTGAGAAGGTTGAAGAATTGGAAAGGGAAGTGGAAATAGGACCGGAAGAATTGAGGGGTAAAGTGAACCTGATTTGGAGGAAGATAGAGTACGTAAACTAATTTATTGTGTACGTATCAATTAGCACATCCTAACAAGCTTCCCGTTACACTGTCACAAATAGTCAATTGGCATATCTGGCTGAAAGTGCCGTGAACCCGAAAAACATTCGACGTGTCGTGGTGCAGCAAACTTCCTTTGCGCAAGTTGTCGAGACTCTGCCGCAAATGACAAAAATAGAGAGCATGTTTTTGCGATAAGCACAACATAGCAATTCGTTCATGTCGTTTCCTTTGTTGCAGAACAAAGGAGACTCCGTTCTTCTGCACACAAGAAAGAATGCTTGTTCGCGCTCACATGGCAATGTGTTGGAACTCAGTTCATTGGTGACAGTTAAGCTCATTTGTAAGCTGTAAAGAACATTTCTGACTCAGTTTACCACAACACGAATTGTCTATCCCAGTTCCGAGCACATATTTTGTCATTGTTTTTGTGACAGCCGTGATCTCTAGAATGAGCCTTGAAGAACTTGATGACTTGGTTCCACCGCAGAGGAAATTCTGGATCACCATTTCTTGTCGCTCGGCTACTGATAGAATCAGTGGGCACCAAATGACAAAATTTGATTTGTTTGTCGAAAACCTTTTGGTTGAAAACCTTGCTGAAGATAAAACGTGCAAATAGCTGCTTCGAAAAAATGCACAAATATCGGTAAAGGTAGGTAGGTAAGGTTAATACCTCCTCGCAATGAAAATTCTGTTCGCGGCATCGCATCGACAGAATGTTGTTCCTTTGACAACAGCAACAACAACCATGAAAAAATAATTCTGCCCAAGACGCTGCTAAAATCCACAATTTCCAAACAATATTTCAGCTTGATCGGCTAATTTCAATGAACAATCACCTTCGAAACATTTTGCGCAGACCAGGATTCGAATTCGTGACCTAATTTGCAAGAGTTTGAACTCCGCATCAGCCCAATGTGCCAAATTTGGCACACTGTATTTTCTTCATCTGACATTGTTTAGAAAAAAATTTTGGAGGTATAAAAGAAGCATTTTTTAACTTGTTCACGAAATTTCAGAATTTCTGGAAGCCAAAAAAACACAGCGCTACCGGGTTAACAGGGAGGCCGCAGATGAGTACTTCTTCATGAAGTTCTTGGAGAAGCTGTCCAAAGCTATGGAAAACGGATTTTCAAATTTGAAATTAGCAGCTGCGAAGAGTCTGGTTCATTTCCTTCTGATAACTGGCCTAAAAAGGAAGTGGCATTTGATGTTGGTCAGCATTCCGTTGATGAGGGTGTTGAGAATGGATTTCGGAAATAAAATTCCTATCAGCGTGATCGGAGACGGTAATTGCTGTTTTTAAAGTATATCTGTGATCGGAGACTGTAATTGCTGTTTTTAAAGTATATCTTTGGCAATTTTCGGCACTCAAGAGCATAATGTCGAAGTTCCAGCAAGAACAGTATGCGAGATGGCAACCAATTTCGAATATTACACATCAGCCGGTAATTTATCGTGTGGCCTGGATGCACTCTGTAAGCTTGTTTCTCAGAGATATTCTGGTAGCGGCATCATGGTTAAAGAAACATTCATCATGGAATCCGTTGCTTGCTTCTCAAGAGCTATTTTGGAAGCGGCGACTTGGTTAAAGAAACATTCAAAGAAACATTCATCATGAATGCGTAAAGTTGTGTGATCTGAACTCTTTGTGGAATGTGGCCGGCAATGGCCATTTCTGGAGTTGTTAAAACACCGATCGAGATCATCTATCCTGCCATGAATAGCGTTTTGGATCTTGCATACAGAAATGCAATGTCACATCATAACCTCTATCAGGACCAACTCCTGGGAGAAAGGCCATTCACATGTTATGGACGTGGACACGTGATCACGTTGGTAACATTTGGTGGAAAATGTTGAAGATATGAAATGTGATCGCACAATGAAAAAGCTTGAAGGAAATCATTGAAGACTGCGCCAGAATGGATTCCAAAACGTGTGGAATCTACGAATACATAAAGAAAATGTGCACAAAATCTTCGATGAGAAGATGAAAACCGGTGCGATTACTGCACTCTCTTGAATGAAGATTTCAGTCGGCATGCATTATTACAAGACCATTACGTAAGTCACCATCTGGAAATCATTCTGTAGGAGGGTGAATTCAAATCAATGGCACAATTTCAAGAGTGGAAGGAGGGGGTTGAAAGGGAGTTTCCAAATTTGTTGAGGATTCAGCCGGAGGAAATATGTCAATGGCACAATGTCATAACAGCATTTCATGTGCCATTGAAGCGGGTTGTTTTTCCAGTAGAGTAAGTGGGCAGCATTCATTGAAGCTCGGTGAGTTAATCTGTAGTCAAAACATGCGAATGAGTGCTCTCTTGAAACTTAAGCACACATTTGGTGCGTAAGTTTGTGGGAGGGGAGGACGCTCCTGCTGGGGGAGACAAGAAACACAGGACAAAATTTGCGCAAAGCCTTCTGGTCAAACAAAATATCCCGGTTTGCCCAGCACGAATGAAAGTTGTTTCGACGACTAACAATGTTGCTTTCAATTTCCCGTCCACTTGTGTTGGGCATAATTTCGTTGTTGGGAGGTTGCCTTCATCGACAAAAATTATATAGCCAGCCAGCTGATTATTGGCATATCAGATGAAAAGTACTCGAAATTTTTCAAAAGAAGTTCAGTCCCACGAAGAGGTGATGGCTCACAAACAGAAAGGAACTCTGCAATATCATCACACAGCATGGAATCAATGGATTACAAACAGAAAGGAACTCTGCAATATCATCACACAGCATGGAATCAACGGCTCACAAACAGAAAGGAACTCTGCAATATCATCACACAGCATGGAATCAACACTGGTGGATGATGCCACATCTGTGGCGTCATCTCTTAACCAATTCAGGATGTCTTCGCAGCAACACATTTAGTGGTTGGTACAGAATTACAAGTCGACAACAGAAGGATGTGGCTAATTTGAAATTTGATTGTTGTTCTGTAAAATGACAAAAATTTTGTACTGCCTGCAATGCTCAAATTCTTCAACGCAGTGTACCATAGACCAATAATTTATTTATTCGCCTTTTTCTTTTGACCTAATTTTACTTGCATCGATATTGATTGTCAGTGGACCAAAGTAAGTTGCAGGTCAACCGTCGAAAAAAAAAGCTCAGTTGTGTGCCTGCGCTTGAACCGAACGTTGTTTTTAGTGGATCGTCCTGCGGCCACGTGCAATAATTGGCAGAGCCATCGAAGATCGGGATTCATTTTTATATCATTGTGCTCCAAGTCGGTGATCTCCAGTTTTTGCATGTGATCAGTCATACTTGTGACTATTAGTCATTTTTCTTATTGTTGATTATTTTTGCAAAGTTTTTTCAAAGATTGCCAACCTTTGGATACAACCTCTATCCAACCAGTTTCCTGGCGAATAGTTGAGGTCTGTACCCTATTGCCAACGATATACTTCTGCCGGAGATTGTCTCTTAGCCAAAATTCCACACATCCGGCCGAGTATTGAAGCATCCATCCACACATCCATCTCAATGCAAAAGTAAATCCAGTTGAAATTGTGCCACTAACTTCGAGGTCAAGCTTTCCTTCCTTCCATCCATCCCAGCGAGCTTCATTTGTTCTCCACCGCCATCGCAAACGAGCGCAGGCACAAGAGTCCTCAACAACGGCCCCTCAGCAAGACAGCTCCAGAAACAGCAAAGTGCACAGGTGCAAAGATGTGACATCCGTTTTTGCTCGAATTACAAGAGCCATACATGCGCATCATGCTTCTTCTCTGCTGGTTCGATAGTAACATCACAAGCACAATCTAAATGGCGACACACAACACACGAGTATGGTTGAAATCGCACCCCCCCCCCCCCGAATGCGATGCCCTCATGCCAACACATGCACCAAACTCTAGATCATGTCTCGGATGAACTTGAAGTTGAGCTCGAGGACACACATTGCCATCAAGGTGATTACTGGTTGCAACAAGACAGCTCACAGCAGTCCTGTTGGGTTGTTATTTTGGCAATTTGGAGACATTTTTTAAAAATGAGGTGACATCTGATTCAGCAGAGAAGCAGCGTTTTAGCATTTGGAGTTTCAGAAAACAAAAACGTTTTGGGCGGAAATGACACTGTTTTCAGTATCTTGGACATGGCATTTGAAACGAAGAAAAAAAAAATGCGTCACCTACCTGATAGGATTATGATACGAAAATTCAGACTGCGGATTGGTGTTTACTGTCAATGATTGGTGATTACTGCACTTTTAAGCAGTGTTTAACACTGCACTTTTAAGCAGTGTTTAACAAGGCCATTTGACATTTTAACCACATTCTCATGGG
Source organism: Sinentomon sp. SZTP_YWyxl (assembly GCA_030068105.1). Classification (NCBI taxonomy): domain Eukaryota; kingdom Metazoa; phylum Arthropoda; class Protura; order Sinentomata; family Sinentomidae; genus Sinentomon; species Sinentomon sp. SZTP_YWyxl. The sequence continues at coordinate 5,798 of JASGXE010006276.1, forward strand.
GTGGCCAGTTCCACCCCATGAGATCACAGATCTGCTTGAATAGATTGAAACGATGAAAAAATTACCTGATCCAAGAGCTCAAATCTCAGTGGTTATACCGGTGGGTACTTTTAAATTTTGTGGTCACCAGAAAATGTATTCCTATGATAGGAAGATGATTTTGGCAATAGTGCGCAATTCATTCTCCGATCTGTTCTGAACATCCGAGCCAATGAACATAAGACAATTCCTCTTCTTGGTCCAGCCATCTGTCCTTTCCTTCAGGAAAGGAAACATTGGATTAGTTGCCCCAAACAGAACAACATTTGAGGTATCACACCAGATGGACAGCCACAGTTGTTTTCGAGAGATTACTGAAGAAAAGGATTGGGTTTGCTTTCAACGGCCAAACTACTGAATGAAAAAGCACAATTACCTTGAACATTGGAAAAAGAACAGAATTATGAATGAAGACAAAAAGCACACCTGAGTGTATAATGTTCCATGATAAGTGGCACTGTTGCTGAGAAGGGCCCATGTTGTCGTGAATTTTTGACTTGGTAGGCATTTGCTGTGCCTGAGCAAGGCATTTGCTGTGCCTGAGCAATGTAAATAAGTGAAAGACATTTTTCAAAGAAGGAAGGTTCCTTCCATGTGCTGAAAGAAGCAGGAATGCAGATATGACAATAAACTCGCCCTTTCAAGCAACTTTAGGCCAAGAAACTTGATATGGGCTCTTCTCTGAAGCAGTACATGAGTTGAATGTAACAACAAGCAAAAATATCTCAACTGCATGATCATACTGCAGAGCATAAGAAACCCAGTATTCCAGTGCAATCCACTGCCAACATAAACATTAAAAAAATCTGATTACTCGGCAGCTGAATTCCGGCCACAATGTTCTGTCAACAGAAGGTTGTACAAATGATGCTATTCTGATACAGGATTAAAGTGTAGACTCTACAATTCAAAGTGGCAATAAATGGAAAGAATTTCCCAGCATCAAGAGATGAAACTCAAATCCAGAGGTCGCCACAAACTCTGTGACATCAGTCAGAATTTGACAAGGATTTGAATTTCAAGATCCGCTTTCATTGAGACTGTAGCCATCTTATGATGCAGAGACATCTCTACCTTCTTGATAACTTTAGGTGACAATACAAGCAATACAATTCAGAAGAGGTCAGTAGAGGAAAACCATAGTTAGTACAGGAAAAACTGAAATAAAGAGAAGGATAATGGGTGTGTGATAGTCAAGAAACAAAAGTAAGAAATAAAAGTTCAGAAATAAAACGTAACAAATATGCAATCCCACAGACCAGTAATGAAATAACATGGTTTTTGATTCAATTAAAACAGAACTTTAGTGCCTTGGGAGAAAATCGCACGCAATCTACGAGTGCGAAAAGAGTTCAGCTGCAAACCAGCAACTTCAAAACCAAAAATGATATTCACAATTTGAAAGAAATCTGCATTGAAAATGAAATGGACGACAGCCAGAAAATATTCATTTTTGAAAACCAAACTTTTTTTTTCATGTCCCACAAGGCTTCGCAAGCACCTTCTAGGGCTCGCCAGATAGTGTTATTATGCACTGTCCAAAAAGCAAGATTCCATTGCTTTTTTGAGATTTCGTATTTCCAACAAGTCTTCCTCTGTTCAAAATTGTGAACAAGGGGACACATAGAACCAGATTTTTCCAGCATTTCAAAGTACGCAGGCATAAATTTATGTCAGTCAAGTGTATCACCACAAAGACTTTGATGGTAAGAAATATAAGGCACTGTAAAACTATCACAATGCGCACTTCAAAGTCTGAAGATAAATTTCAGGATTGATCATCTGAAATGGACACAGGCAGGCGACTTTAACAAGAAAGGGCCTACTTGTATTCAAAGAGCAGAACACACAAAAACAAACATGCAAAGATCCAGAAGAAAAAATTTCTGTTACAAACCTTTTGTGAGAGAAAATTAACAGGAAAAAAAAAAACGAAAAAGATGCGAGTCGGAGGTGGCAGCCATGGTAACTCGTTTCATTTTTGTTCAGTGTTCACCGATTAATGTTACGAAGAGCAATGGAAATGAAAATTGCAATCTTGTTGGTGTCAGTACAAGATCAGGGGCTAATATCAGAAACCTCTCATTGTTGAGAAGATACAAAAGTGGGACATCTATCAATTGTCCGTTCCATGAACATGGTGACACTTTGGTTTGGCAAACCTTGAATTGTATCTCACCACAGCAATGTCATGAATTCTCAAGTGAACCAATTGTTGAGCAAAGATCATCTTTAATCCTGATGAAGAATGCCCAAGGTAGAATTTGAGCTCGCAGCTGAATGTTAAAACATTTTTCCACTGCATACACATTGTGGTATTCCTGATGGGAATCTGCCACACACAATGTACAAATACTCCTGGTAATTGATGAATATTTTGCCCGCCAGCTTTGGTATTATCGGGTCGATTACCAGCCTGCCTGGCCAGTAAACCACCTGCCAAAGCCCATAGGCCTCACATTTGTCAATTACTGGGTTCCTTTGTTCCCATCATTAAACGAAGCCTGCTTGGCAACTGGAAAGAGCTCTACCCAGACAGGAGTCTGAAGTCATCCATTTAACCAACATCCCCAATGTTATCGTTTGCCAAGATTGAAACCACATATCAGAAGCTATTTCGAATAACCAACAAGTGTTCTTGAACTGTTAAAAATTGTGACGACAACAAAATTGTGGGACACAACCAAATGTAACCAAATGTCATCAGCTTTTCAAAGTGCAAGCATAAATGTATGTTATTCAAATGTATCATCACAAAGACTGAAGGTCTTGAACTTCAAGTGCACATTTCAAGAAGTTAGAATAGAAAACAGATTGCTGGATTGAGCATTTAAAATAGACAGAGGCAGTCAACTTTGTCAATACAGGGCCTACTTGTATTGAATTCTCAAAGAACGGAAGCAAAACAAATATGCAAAGATTCAGCAGAAAAAACTCATGTTGCAAAACTTTTGGGCGAGCAAATTAACACTAACTAAACAAAAAAGATGTGATTCAAAAGTGGCAGCCATGATAACTAAGTTTCAACATTGTTCACAATGAGGATCAATTTCACAGAAATTCAAAATAACACATCGATCAATCAGTTTCTTCTTGACAATGAAATTATTCCATCGGTTTTGATTGGCAAAATTGGGCAAATTCAGCAAGAAATTCACAATGGCATCCACCCTATATGATCAATTCAGCATGCACTGGACACAACAGATTAGGCTGGCATTCGTTACACATTCAGGTACACTTGTCGTTTCACCAAAGGAAAATCTCGAGACTGTACCAGGGCTGTGATTGGGGTACTCGCTACCTTGAGTTGTCGGTCAGTCATCTCGAATTCATTGAACACACACACTCCTACGTTTTATTCCGGTACTGGAGGAATGTCGTGTGAGTCGCTTCAATCACAGTGTTTGCGTTTTCTTTGGGGTCAGGACGGTGAGGTCCTTGACGAAGAAATGCGGGCAAGAAAGTTCGTCAAGGGCATTCCGCATGTTTTACATTTTAGCCCACACATCTTTTTCAAGGGTGGATGGGGAGGAGCTGTCTATTTGTGCAGAGAATATCATGGTGCTGCATTCGCTATGCTGCTTGTAGATTGGTCCAAACACCTTCATCCTGCGTGTGTGACGACCCATGAAGGTGGCCCAAGAACATCATCATTATCATGATCCGCATTCACGAAATCAATTGGATAGTGAATTTCAGCTTCAGAATGATTTATCAGGAAACCATCCGCACAATCACCAGATCAGTTTACAACCTTCATAATCTGTAGAACGTTATGAAAATAGAGAGAGGTGCAAAATACAGGCATCAGAATTTATCCATGATTTGCGGAAGGAGACTGCAAAACCAATGTCCAATCAGATCCAGCATTTCTTGAAAAGAGTTAATTTCTCGCAAAGGCCAGCCTCACTGAGCTTGTTCTTCTCAACTTGCACATAATTTTTGCATCATCTTGAACTTCCCACGCGAGAAACAGGAAGATCATGTCCTGCATGCGGGGAACAGTATTAACACTTGGCTTGAAGAGGGTCAAATAATCAAAGCAAGTGGGGCCAAATCATTAGAGCCTACAATGTGCACCTCATCTGGCTTGCGTGCTTGATTTGTTTCTGCATGCGTCACATAAACATAAACTGGATAGAGGCAATACATTTCTGGCTGGATATCACAGCATTGCAAGTAGGTAGGCAGATGTTAGCCCTCAAGAAAAGAGAATATTGCATCTCAATTTTATCCCTGCCCGGCTGCTTCTACAATTTTTGCTTTCAACTCATGCAAGCAAGAGAAAATTATGAATTACATAGAGGTAAAAGCACGAAGACTTGGACTTGAAATTGGTCAGTTAGCAAGAGGTGGCATGAAATGGTCATTAGTAAAAGTGGTCTTGAAAGTTGAAAATATGTAGGCGATTAGTGTAAGACCCTAGCATGTACACCCCACCTGGGTTGCTAACTTCATTTGCTTCTTTGTTGCATGGACTGGAAAGGAACAACACCTTGCTGACTGCATCTTTCAATGTCAATATTTGGAAACTGCTGCAACCAGTTAGTTAGTGGCATGCTACTGCTTGAAAATGTGCAACCATCGTTGCACATTTTCAGCTTCAACAATGGTCGTTGTTGATTTGCAAACACTTTCCATCATGATTCGAAGCTCACAGCACGAGTCCCTGTTCTCCTGCAAGAGAAAGCATCATCGCAAGTCAGGGTCAGAAGAAGTCAATTCCATTTCAATCCAGGAAAGAAAATAAAAACAAGCAACAAGTGCATCAACAATGGTGACCAACTCAACAAATGTTAAAGTTCAGGCCACAAGTGATCCAGAGGTCAAGAATCCACCGGAACAGAAAGCGGAGCACTATTCCACGAACTTTGGGTATGCACCTTATAATAAAAAGTTGGAGCAGGTGAAAGTCTTTTTTGCAGACACACATCAGCCAAGTCCCCGGCATCCGCAATGAGAAACAAAGAAAGAAGTTCCTGACCATAAAACACACTCAGCAACCTAGAAACCACAAAAATTTCTCAAATACAATTTTGATGAATATGACCCAACAATGGTCAGTGTGTTCCCGATTAAAAATTGCAACCTTTTCTTGATCGGTGTTTCCAGATAAAAAAAATTAGCAATGTTTCACCAGGAAATAATCTTTTCAAAGACAGCATGGTAAGACACATTTCAATTGAAGATACAAAATTTGTGCACTTGTAATGAGTCAAGCCTGTTGCACATGGTATCTCTCCTTGGGCAACTTCCCATATTCAAATTGTACTCGGTTTTCCAAGAACATAACTTTTGTCTGTTAGCAATCTTCGCCATCTGCAATTCTTTTCGGGGGACAAAAACTGGCAGAGAAAAACAAAGTGTGGGCTAAACAAAACTGCAAGAGCTGTTGACATGAAAACGAGGAAGCTTTGTACCTTTTCAACATTTCTGAAATTCCACTTCTTAGCATGCTGCTTCTTCAAGTGCAATCAGGAGTAAGTCTGTGCCCACAAATTTTAAAATCATGCCTTCAAAAGTGATCTTCTAAGCAAAACATTCCAGGACGCCAGAACAGACTTTTTCACAAAAAACTTGCATTTAGTTTATGTTGGGAAACAAAAGAGTAAAAAAATTCCCGCACCAAAAAAATGCTGGAATTGTGAATACACCTTTCAAGCACTTTAACAGGCAAAGTATTTTGCTCAGCTTACCTTATTCTGTTTGTATAAATGCGTCGGCATCCAGCAGCAAGGTTCTTCTCGTATCGGCAACTGGGCAGAGTGTATTCCATAATCGGCTGCCAAATGATCGGTCACAATCGGTTATCAAATGATCGATCGAAAAAGAATTTGGTAGTTGAAAATGTTGTGTTCTTTCCAATTCCGTGAGGTGATGCTATGCGGTTTCTGATTGGACACACTACTAAATGCTGCTCGATTAAGTTCAACCATCGTGTGATGTGATGTCACGAATTATTTTTGGTTTGGAATTTGTATGGACATTTAATCCAAATTGAACGTCAAAGTTTCTATTTACATTCTGGAGATTTGCCTATAGAACAAAATTGTGCAGATTTATGCTCACAGTTATTGTCAGCTTCGGCATTTGCCATATAAAAACAGTGCTTAAGTTGGCCTCAATTGCAAAGGTTTCCACCTCCCAGGCGAAAAAGGGGAGCCGACTACGAGAGTCGACCTGGAGGCATCGGTTCTCGTCGATCTTGGAGGTGTTGGCACCTCCATGGTCCGAAAACGCCGAAGTTCGGGTGCTTCGGGATTCGGGATGCAGCCCTAAAATGTGTGGATATACGAGTATGTCCTCGAGGTATTTTTGAAAAATTCTTGACTCCGGTTACATAAAGGTTAAACACATTTTTGCAACATGTTATGTTTTGCATGGCTCAACGAGAAAAATGTCTCACCTGCTCCCAATGGGCCTGTTGTAGTTGAAAATTAAGAGCAGTCGCTCCCAATGGGCCAACCGCAGTTGAAATTAAGAGCAGTCAAGATAAATGCCCTCCTGCAAAATATGACAAAACCTTTAAATCGGATGTCCAGTATTGGCTACCTTGCAAACAGAGAAATACACTCGCTTTTTTGTCATTTTTTGACATCTGCTCTTACATCTACCTTGTGGCATCATCGTACTGGCACCATTTCCAGTGATTTTGTTTTTCTACATGATGTGCCAGATTGATAGGTATTTATTCTGCAGAACACAAAAGACACTCATAAATTGTGCAAAAGTCACCACAAAACATCCAAACTTGAAAATACCTTGTCTGGTAGTACCTAATGTGGCAGAAAAATCAATTCCATCTGACATGAGTGAAAGAAAAAACAGTCCTGAGTACCCTCAGCACAATCATCATCGGGGACAGAGACATGGATGCATGCAAAGGCAAAACACATGAAAATTTGAAGATGTGTTGAATATCATAACAATTTATCAGCAACGCTCACTGGCGCAAATTCCCGAATACATCGAAAATCTGCAGTGCATATCAATTTTTTCCCATGCAATGAGAAACCCCATTTTTGAAGAAGAGTTTTGATAACACGGCCAACAACAGCTCCTTGATAATCACAAGATTTGAGAGGGGGAACAGAATCTATAGGAGGGAACAACGTATGTGGAAGCAGATAAAACACCAGAAGGCATCATGTCAGCATTCATTTTAAAATTGTGGTCCTTCTCACTAGGACAAACACCCCCACTGGGCCGAATTGCACGAAATGAAAATTGAAGAACGCATTGTTCATACTACAGTAGCTTGTTGCCAAGCTTCTGCAGTATGCACAATGCACTCCGTGACAAAGTAAAACATGCCTTTTTCATATGTCTCACTCGCAGCACCAAAGAAATGGTTTAACCTTACGGAAAGACTAAATTCGAAGCACACTGAAACCTGCCAAACAATTGCACTACCGCAGTCACCTCTACAGATTCCTAACACTCACTTCACTAAACGCCTGTCTCCCATAATTACTTTCCGTCTGCAGGAGAAAACCACAATCTTGCTTGGACAACACTCTACCAACCAGCATCAAGAAATTTTGAGAAAACATTGAGTCATGCATGTTTGTCTTTTCATAAAGGGCTAAGTTTAATTCTTGATAATGATGACATGGCAGCAGCACAACATTTTTTCTCTGAAACTGTTTCAAGATACAAAGGTACAATGTAACACAAACAGCTGCTAAATGATCACGAAAGGATGCCAATGAAAAATAAAAACAACTCAGAAATTACGTCTTAATGCACAAAAATATACAGGTAATATTACATCATTGTGCTGGTAAAGAATGCGGTACAAGCACAGAGATGCTTAACAAACCTCAGCCCGCATTACAAAGCCGGGATTGGGCTTTTAAGTTATTGAAAACATAGCTGTCACATTTGGTGCAGCAAATTTTAACAGCCAGCGAGCAGTGTTGGAGCACTTTCAACCTTTTCCCTGACTTTCCCCGATTTTCCCTGGTCGGAGCACGGCACAGTCCTTTTTGACATTTGCACTGGGGAGAAGTGCTCCTGAATAGCGTTGATTCGAGGTTCCAGGAATAATTTTAGCATTGAAGTACATTACTTGGAGAAAATTATACCTGCAACCGCGGATTAGTGCTATTCCGGAGCACTTCTTCCCGGGGTTAGCGTTTGAATTTTCACCAAATTTAGCACACAGGCCCAGAATCTTGCACCACCTGAAGAACGCATTGTGCGTGCTACATTACCATGTTACCAAGCTACTGCAACATACATGTACAATTGAACTTTCCATGACAAAGTAAAACAGGCATCCGTTCACATGGCTGCGGCAAAGAATTTGTCTAACCCTTCCTACAGACTCGATTCGAAGCAGTCTGAAACCTGCAAATCTACCAAACCCGTAACTTTACCAACACCTATCTGACTGCACTGTTCTGTCAGATAAAAGCACCTTTATGTGTTAAAAATCCCCTTTTGTAGCTGAGCTTGCAATCTGGCACTTCTATTTAGCTGTCGTTGAAACCTGGTGCTCTTATTTCTGTTGCCTCCACAAGAATAAAATGAAAAAAATTTGGCGGCAACAGTAAAATGGAAAAAATACAAGTACGAGTACTTTAATTCCATCACTCGGTACATAAGATTGAGAAAATCGTTCCGAGTCCCAGGAGATTAATTACAATTCAATCATGCAAGGTTAAATTTTTGTCGAAATGGCTGCCACTAAATATTTCTATCTAATCTTAAACTGTTTAAGGAACAGGATAGAAATAAATGTGGAAAGTTAAGAACCGAACAGGAAGCAGCTGCTCAAAATAATTACAGAAAAGGAGACCAACAAAACACTTTGGCAAAGCGACTCAGAAATTTTCCTAACACCAAATTCTGAAGGAATTCTTGTATATTCTGGTACAGCATGCAGTAGTAACACAGAATGATCAGTACCAGGCCTCAGCCTGTTCTGCAGAGCCAGGACAGGACTTTAGAAAGAAGCCATTGGACACAAGTTAACAGGCACATTTTGTGTGGCTCATTTTAACAAGCAATGAGAACTGGGAAGAAGCAGGGAAAATCATAGTTTACAAACAAGGCAAATAAATTTCTTTTACCAAATCGCACTGATTTCGCGTAATAGCTCACTGAGCAGTCTCACACATGCGATGGATGCACCATTGCATACAACACAAATGTGCTGGGAGTATCTAAAGAAAAAACGTGCAGGTAGTTTCTGGAGAGAAAAAAATGGACAACTGTGGGCTGACCTTTGAAGCAAAGCTGTTCTGTTTGCACAAGGTGAAAAGTGACACTTCTTTACAGAAACAACAAATGCCATCATTTCAAGGACTGGGACAAGGACAACAAAGAGCATGGATCTGGAACCAGGGTGACAGGGTATCTGACTGCTGTGAGACAAATTGCGAGTTAATTTTGATGACTGCACATCACCGAAAGAGAAGAATGTTTTGGTTGACTGCCGTACTTCAGCACAAGAAGAGACTTTCCAGTAAGCATCACCAACCACTGACAGCAAACATAGCAAAGAAGACAAAAATGGGCAGTTCGCCTGATTTTGTACTGAAAATATTGACAATCGGCCTCACATCCACAAAAATTTGAAACATGCTTGCAAAATGCTCTTTTAAACAGCAAAATTGACCTCAAATTTTACATTATGTTCCAGAAGAGCCTACACTTTGTTTTACACAAAAGAATTCTTCCAAGCATGTTTTCGAGGGAAACCAGAATTTCTGCAACAGGGAAAACCAGCCGGAACTATTTTCTGCACATAATTCAATGCAGAAATCAAAGTTTTGCCACATATTTAGATAAACACAAAATGTGAAGCATTCTCCAGTTTTCCTTCAAATGCAACAGGGCATGAATAATCCTTCCAAAGCTGGAATTCCCTGCTATTTTAGCAAAACTGGATTTTTTGGAATCATACCTCTGATCAATAGACAGTCTGGTGGTACGGATAACCTCCAGTAGAATAAAATAAGCGTTGTCGATGAGGACGCCGTTACAGATGTCAAAATCGATCCAGTTAGTTTTTTGTCCTTGTTTTATTGTGCCATCAGTTTTATTGTGCCATCAGTGTCCACCAGCCTGTCAATTACAATGCCCTCTGCAACCTTCCGAACAAAATTATACCTCTTTTCCCTGGGGGAAACTACCCCAAAACTGGGGAGGTACCTGGAGTTACCACCCCCAGTTTAACCTCGCCAGACGACACTTTGCAACCTGCAACCTCACAAACACATTCAGATGCGGAGAATCTCTGGCACAGCAGGCGAGAGCCATTTCACGTGGCCATTCTCATCATTCATCCGCAGCCTCTCTGCACCATTCTTCTCGAAAAAGACACCACAGTAACAAAACGCAGAGCTGGTTTGAATCTGAGACGTGTGACAATATGCATGAGACATCGACAGATGTGCAGGGCCAGACCGCAGGAAACTGAACTGGTGAGTAAAGAAGCATGTGATGGGGGCGCTTGTGCTAATATGAGGGATGTGCTTTGCATCATTTAATCCGGATTAGCGTGACCGGTGTAATGCTGTCTGTCAGGCAGCAAGATTTGACAGATTGGCATTTTGACAAGATTTGACAAGACAAATTTGACAAGATTGGCAAATTTGGCAGCAGATTATTTCTTCAGGAAGTGATTCTCCAGTTGACAAAGACAATCACAAACAGAAACACCAGCTCTGGTCATCACCACCCTGGTCAACTCCAACACCCTAACACCACATCAGGCAACAGCAGCTCTGCAAAGTCCACCCACAGAAGGCATTGAAAGAAAGCAGCAATTATCAAGACTGCAAACGTCATCACAACTAACAGGAACAACACAACAGCCGTCCACAAGACAAGCTGTGGCCACAGATCACAAGTTGAAGCAGAGTAACTCTCTTTCACCCCATCCAAAAACTTGTGGAAAGCAGCCGATGAGTCCTAACGGCTCTGGTTACTGATAAGAGACTTGTTTGCAGCCCATGCTGACAATGATAGATCTAGGAACTTAAGTGTAGTGATGTGGCGTGTCGATTTATGAAATCTATGCAAATGACGTGCAAACTGCAAGAAATGCAGTTTTGCACAACCAAGCAGAATTACCTGCCAGGTTCTGCTCAACTTGGGCGAGTGTATGGGCAAGTGCAAGCCCAACTTCATCAGAATGGTGCCCAAACCGGCAGCCTTAAACAGCGAAAAGCATGCTTTAACATTAAAATGTGGGTCCGATTAAATCCATATTCTATTCCTGGCAAGGAAATCAAGTTCTGCTTGTGGCATGCAAGGGTGAGGCCCATGTTTCGGAAGTTCAAGCTGCAAATTTGCTGGTGGGTAGAGATATTTTACACGCAATGAGAACAGTCAATAATGCAAGGTCCAAAAGTTTATGGGATTAGTCATGATGCTTTAGGGGGTAAACTAGTGGCAGCGGAAAATTATGAAGCAGACTAGAGGAAATTTGTATATGCTTAGAAAAGGAATCAGCACAGAGGGTTAGAGATCCTACAGGTGTTCCTCAGAGGTTCTCCACGGTTTCACAGTTCACATCTGAAGTTCAAAGTGACAACCTCGTTTGGGTTCATGTCATGAAATTCGTGATGAGTGACTCCTTATGTTTCCACTGATGCAAACTTGCAAGGTGATCCTAAATTGCTGGGAACAACTTTGCCAGTGCATTCGTGAGGTGGTTTCTTGTTGAAAATGCAGAGAAATATTTTTCCATTTTCGCTTACTTTCCAGTTATTCACAATTTAAAGAACTCGTTCAGGCATCATTGAAAGGAGATTGTAATGGGAAAAAGAAGGAATGAGGTACCGGGCCTGCGGCTTCAGGCGCTTCAGGGCGATTTCTTCAGCGATTTCAGGGGCTGAGGCTGTTCGCACGTGTGTTAGGTTGCTTCAAGATAATTTTGAATTCAGTGAGTTTACTCTAACCCCCTAAAATAGGCTGAAACAGAAACCTAGGCTATTGCGGCCGTTTGTAGACAGACCGCAGCCAAACGGCGGGTGAAACATTTGCCAAAAACATGCGAGTTTGTTGCGGAATGCGTACCAGGGGCCTTACCTATGAGGCGGGGTCCCAAACTCTGCAAATATTTAAAACTGCGAGTCTTTCTGACGCTCTAATGCCAGCATTTGCAGAGACACAGGCGTTTGCCCGCTTTGATTTCGCTGTTTAACTATTTAAACGAACAGTGGTTCCACATGAATTTTGCGGGAATTTCAGCATCATATTTCTCATCGTGCATGTGTGATGCCGATTTCAGATATGAGTTTCCTGAAATTCAGAGTTTCCTGAAACTCACAAGATTTCAAAACTCCACATGTTCGCAAAATCGAATCTTTTTCGTTTGGATTTCCATTCATTTCCTGTGGGTCCATTGCAAAGCCAAATAGGAACGTACATTTGATCGGTCATTCGCACCACGGAAATGTGAAGGACATCTGCATGTATAAACAGCGCAATAAACCAATTGGGCAAATTGTGAAGCACTCAGAATTGTCCGACAATTCAGAGTCAAGTTTTTTATTTGATGGCGTTGCTGACCAGCAGCAGGCACCTGGTCGGAGCAGAACGAAAGCGTGGCTGGTACCTACAAGAGCAGGATGAAGGAGTGCCCTCGAGCTATACAGGGTGTTTCAAAAATAACGGGCAAAAAGCACAGGACTGATTTCCTGGTGTGATTTTGAACAAAAAATATTCAATAAATTTTTTGATCCGATACCCCGTTCTCAAAATACCCCTCACCCCCACCCTCAAATGGGGTTGGTAGATTGGGAGGATGAGAACTATTGCTTTATCACTGGATCAGTTTCTTCCTTTGGGAAATCTGAACAAATTACCCCTCTTTATTTTTTCTTGTTCGGGGCCTCGTTTATGAGATAACCCCCCCCCCCCGGAAAAACAGAAGGGTGGAAGCGGTGAACAGGCAAAAGTTGTCAGCGGGTCCCGAAATCCACAGGAAATGTTCTCCAATGAATTTGTAACCATTTGTGTTCAGGGGTGTTTTTGCCTGAGGGGCTTTGTTCGCATGGAAAATGAGATCCAATATCATCGGGGATGAAATCCCCCGAGCTTTTTACCGGCTTACGGCTCATCTGACGCAAAAGCACCCCTTAACAAAAATGGTTGCAAATTCCTTGGAGGACATCTCCTGTGAATTTCGGGACCCGCCGACAACTTTTGCCAGTTCACCCCTTCCACCCCTCTGTTTTTCCAGGGGGTTTATCTCATAAACGAGGCCCCGGAGAAGAAAAAATAAAGAGGGGTAATTTGTTCAGATTCCCCAAAGGAAGAAACTGATCTAGTGATAAAGCAATAGTTCTCATCCTCACACTCTAGCAACCCCATTTAAGGGTGGGGGTGAGGGGTATTTTGAGAACGGGGTATCGGATCAAAAAAATTTATTGAATATTTTTTGTTCAGAATCACGCCAGGAAATCAGTGCTGTGCTTTTTGCCCGCTATTTTTGATACACCCTGTATATCTACGGCAAATTTTAACTTTGTCCCGGCAGAAGGAACTTTTTTCACTGTCAAGGTAAAGGGCCTGCCGTGGAGTATATGGACCGTAATTGCGCACATACGCTCGAGTGAAACGAATAGATTTTTTAAAATTTGAGCTGCAGACCGAATCCAAATAGGTACCATCGGGATCAAATCCAATTGTCGGGTTTTTCCATGGAATGGAAATAGTATAGAAATAAAAATTCCAGGTACCTAAATCGACGGAATCGTCGGAACCGCCTGATACGTATATGCCGGCAGGTGGCGCCGAAAAGTTCGTTGGGCATTCCATGCGGAGTTTATGGTTACCTTTTCTTATTGCATAATAATTGCTGGATGGACACTGGTTAGCTCAGAACTTGTAAACTTTTTTGCAGTTTTAGGCTTGTTCACCAGCAGTTTGTTGGGAAGTTGTTTACAGTAGAACCAGGTGTTGCAGTTTAAAAAAAAGGAAAATTGGGTAGGGGCAACTTAAAAAAGCCACTCGCCGGGAATTCGTTGCGCAAGTGTTCAGGGATTGGCCAAACGGGTTTTGACTGACCAATCACAGGGTTGCATCAGGACGCTGTTTCCACCCTGTTTTGCAAACAGAAATTGCAAGCAGAAATTGCTGTTTCTATATAGTAAAATGCAACAGATTATAGGGCTTCATTCCGCATTTAAAGTTCGAAGTGAAAAGTTCAGAAAGTTTTAGCGCTCCTACCTTGCGATTTTTACCTTTTGTAAACACTTGCGATTTTTCCCTCCGTTTTTTTGTCCTGCGTTGCGGGTGTTTGACTTTTAAAGTCAGAAGAATGGTGAGTCGGACTTTGAGTTTCCGAACTCGAGTTTAGCCTCAGGTCTGTGGTGCATAGACACATAGATCCCTTTGGACATACCCAACGTCCTCGATTTGAATATATTAATTTTTCTGGTTAATTTCCTCAGTTCAGGCGAAGGGTGTTTGGATATTTTTTCCGTTCATACCGCACACCCATATTGCTTTGATTTGTACCAATAATTAAATAATTTCCGATTTTCTTAAGTTCGGGGAAAATTCCCTGAATAATTAATTTGTTGTAGTTACCTATATTGGCCCGGCTCATCCTTTTGCTTAGAGTTAGTTGATTCCTTTGCCTTATTAATTCCATTTATTAATTTAATTTGGAGTAACTGCTCCTGTTGGTATTGGTCAGACCTTCTGTGAAATTGAGATTTTTTTCTGATTGCACATAGTTAATTTCAATTAGTTAATTGGTGATCGCTGGCAAAAATGTCAAGACACGTATTGCAGTGTTGTAAATAAATTTCTGGCGATGATGCGCGACACGTCGGGAAATTCGGAAACCTCGGAAAAAATGGACGTGCTGAAGATGGCTTGCGAAATGGCGGAAATTCCTCGCGATCTTGAGCCAAGCGTGGAGCCGTGCGCAAACGCAGGCGAGGAAAATTTCGGGCTGCGTGCGCACGATGTGGTGAGAATACTTACTTGAAAGTAACATGTTCAGTGTCATGGCCGAAGTGCACCCACCACCGCAGGCATTCCAGCAAGACATTTCACCAGGAATTGATTTAAATGCAATTTCTAATGGATTTGGCAACGTTGTGCCCACATCAGGCCAACATATATCCGCTTCTGGTTCACCGAGTTGCCCGCCTGGGTTTCAGCCTCTGCACGATTCGGCCAACATTGAGCCGATATCGGACCAGCATATATCCGACTGTGCTTCTCCGGTTTGTCCTCCTGGGTTCCGGCCTCCGAATCTTTCCAACATTTCGCCCATATTGGGCCAACATTTTGGTTCTTTGATCGGTGTGCCTCCGGGCTTCCAGTGCTGGCACATTCGAATGTATATGCCGATATTGAAACCATATCGGCCGACCACATCCAGGAACTCGGCTTTATCAGCCGACCGGCAAAATCTCGGGATTATCCCAGGCGCCTACACGTCCGACCAAGGCGCTCTGGTGTTCACAAACTGTCAACTGGTAAAATTCCTGAAAACCATGCCTGACCATACGACT
>JASGXE010006277.1:0-21164 GCA_030068105.1 Sinentomon sp. SZTP_YWyxl
TTCATCTCTCAATCTTTTGATAATTTGTTTTTCGGAGTTTTTTCAATTTTCTGTGACCACGATCTGTCTGGTTTGCTGGTCGTTCCGCTCCTGGCTTTTGAAATGTGCACTTCTGGTGCAGCGGCGATCCGAAACTTCGCTGGCCCTCACTTTGCAATTATTTGGCACCGACCTGCAATCGTGTGCGGCCACATCTGCTGTTGTTGCCAACAACAACTGGAACCCAGGCACACGTATTCATGTCTGGAAAATTTCAAAATCATGTTTAGGTTGCTTTTCCATCTGTGATATGTTTTGTCTAAGCAAACATGTGCCAAATGAAAATTAAAAATTTTGCCCATGGCTAGACTCGAACCCACGATCTCGTGATCGAAAATCCAACGCTCTACCACTGAACCACCGGCGCTTTCTGGAATCTCAGTTCGAAAATAGCGCTTAAATGAAACAACTCGGATATTCAGGCAAAGAATGTTGTGCAATTTGGACACCACTGTCGTGCCCCCTCTCCCACCTTCGTTTTGCTGCGAGTTTTGGCGCGGACCATTCTGAAAATGAACGCACTTTAGCTAGCCAAACTAACCTCACCATTGCAACATAACCTAACCAAACCTAACCTATTTTTTGCTCCACCCTTTTCCCCCGTTTTTTTTGTTTGGGGGTCGGAACAATTGGCAACCGGCAAAGCCAGGGCGTATCTTTTCATAATGTGAAGAGAATTGACTCTTTAATATCGATGGGAAACAATGTAAAGCTCATCCGACATGCGAACAAAGCACAAAAGGTCGGCATGCCACCGTGATCTAGGGTTCGTGATCAGTGCTCTTGTCTCGTGATCCGAAGGACCTGGGTTCAAACCAGGATGACGATGGAGTTTATTGATTTATTTATGTGTTTGTTCAAAAATAATTTGTAAACACGGATGCAAAGTGACAGCAACAATATTCAATGGTATTGTAAAATTAAATTAAATTAGCATTAATTTTAAAAACGGGTTGCATAGATCACGACAGACACAGGATCAAAGTATGATGATGATGGCAACTGATGCAGGTGAATGAAAATAAAATGATGCAACTTCAGATGAAAGGACTATACCTCAATCCATTTTTACAGATCATATTTTCTCGCATTGTGTTCCCATGAAATCCCCTACCTTGTTCGAAATTACATCACGGCTAGTTGAGCTTTCCGCAGCATGCACTGACAGCCTGACCAAAGTCAGCTTTGAGGAACATGCAGACTATTCCATTCTCTAACTGTGCGAGAGGAGACAGATTTCAAGACAAGTTTCGGCTTTTTCAACGTGTAGTCTTATCAAAGACTACACTCTAAACACGAAGTTCAGTTTGGAACACTATTTTTTAACATGGGCTTAGATAGGAGGTGTTCTTTTAGGAACATTTATTGAACACCTGGTGTGTTCCAGGAACACACTGGGTGTTCCAAATCTGTGACATTCCTGTCACAGATTTGGAATACATGAGCGATATGGAACACCTTTGGTGTTCCATTGGAACGCACTGACTGTTCCAATGGAACACTCAGTGCGTTCCAATAACAGACCATGTGTTCTTAAAAGAACACTTCCTATCTAAGCACCATGTTAAAATATAGAGCTCCAAACTGAACTTCGTGTTTAGAGTGTACACGTTGATCAAGTCTTATCAACGTGTAGTCAATCAAAAATTGTTTTGTTGTTTCCATGAATGGGTGTTGTGAATATGAATTCATGAATCATTGTAAATAGTCATTTGTCTGTAGAGTTAATTCCTTTCTATTTTATGGGCAAAATCAACTGCACCCATCCCCTCATAATACAATGGGCCGATTTTTTAAACGAAGCCCATCTTTTAGGCCGCGGATTATTTTCTTTTTAAATGCAATTTTGTACACAAAAATAAAAGACTCTGCGGCCTAAAAGATGGGCTTCGTTTTAAAAATCGGCCCAATGTGGTAAATTTAGTTTCACCCACAGATTTGGCTTTTAATTTTTTAACTTGAGTGGCCTGCGAGTTTGAGTGATTTCTTATCTTGGTGTTTTTGGGTTCAGCCTCAACCCTGATGATGAGCCTACCTCTTGACTAGTCAGGAGCATTTTCAACAGTACGGTGAGCACTTAATTTTTCCCATCTTTCCCTACTTTTTAATCTTCCGTGGCAGTTCTGAGTTATGGATAACGCCGCAATACAGAGAAGGTATCCATGGTTTTGGTTTTTCGTTGGCACATGAAGAAGGAGGTGCAGAATTTCTCTTCACGTCCGCGCTAAGAGCTACTGCCACCACAGGTCAAGTGACAGGCCGGAGGTTACAATAATAGCGAAGCCTCGTGGATAGAGGGCAAAAGAATCGGAAATGGAAATTTCACGATCACTCAATGGCAAAAAACCACAAGCTTGTGCTTGTAAAGCTGTGGCAAACTAAAATAGTTTTGGTCTTAACAAATAGGTATACAAGTATATCAACAACATGATAATCTAATGTACCCGGAGCCTTTTTCCTTTGCATTCAACTTTCGTGGAAATCAGTATAGTCGAGTTCTCTGATCGCGTGCCTAGAGCCCATTTTCCAGCGGATGGAACTCTTTCCTCCATATGTCGACGAAGATTTTGATTTGATTTCGGCACGTGGTTCCCGAAGAACATTCGCGGAAGGTGCAGCAGGTAAGGCAAGATGATGGCAGCGAGTGCTACGAAAAAGGCCATATTAAATGGATCACCATTTAGTCTCATAAAGAGTCACTTCTTTTAATTCTTCCAAGTCGCTTGTAATCGTAATGAATAATACAATGCCAACTCTGTTTGATGGGTGTCATTAAAATGAAATAACGCTGAATCATGTCGCGTAACGTCAGTCCCATATCACCACTCAGGAGAGCCATGTAGAAGGGCGCGGCTCTCCAACCATTTGGTGCGATAAGGAGGAAAGGTACAGTGGTTTGCAATGAAATCGTTGCCAAGTCGAGTTTGCTATGAATAGTCGAATGATGTGTGTCCTTGGTTGGACACAGCTTTTGCCACTCCTGATAGGTAGTGCCATGGCGTTGTCAAATGGATTCGGTGATAAATGCGGAAAGAAACACAATATCTGATCGAAAAATTAAATAGCAGTTTTCGAGATTTCGAGCGTTGTTTGTAGTGAATACACTGCTAAAATATGTTGTGGTTTTACGTCTTAGTGCCCAGCTCTTCTGAAACGGATCAGATTGGAAATGATCTCAGATCATTTGATGAAATCAAATGATCTGAGATCATCTCCGATGTGATCCGTTTTAGAAGAACTGAGCATTAGAGATATAAAACTACAACATATTTTAGCAGTGTATTCAAAACAAAACAAAGCTCGAAATCTCGAAAACCAAGTCCCGCAGGAAAAAAATGGCTTCTACCTTTTTTGATCAGCACGACCCAAGGAAGCCGACGGACACACTGTGTCTGTGCCTTTAAGGACAGAAATGTCGACAGAGGCGCAATTGACAATGCATGAGGTTGCATTGCCAAAAGTGACGTAGGGCCTACACGTGATTTGTGCAGCTGCGCGGAATATATTAATTTGATCATGTCTGTCCATTTTCACAGTGAACTGTCACAATGAAAAGTGCCTTTTCGCAAATTTCTTGAAAGACATGTGCCCTGCATGAGAAGCAGCTCTTAGGAAACTATGTTGCTTGCCCTTGCCCGACGAAGCGTTGTCGCAGTGGGTATCCGGAAATTAATTTTTAATCCAGCATGTGCCAGGAACATTCTTAATTCTTAATTCTTGGCGCTATAGAAGAACGGTTATCGCGCAAATGTTCGCAGATGGGGACTGAAAGCGATATGTCTGAAAGTAGGAAATATTTTGTGTCAATCTTCAATATGTATGAATGCAGAAAGACTTTGCGAGGTGAACAGAAAGTGTTAAACTTTGTAGGACTTAAACATTAACGCGCAAAGCCGCACTCAGAAACGTGTTTGCATTTTCATTGAAAACTCGGGCAGGTAAATTGGGAAAATTCCAGCTCTGGTTGAGAATAAGCAATTTGCTGTTTCCCCACAGCAAATTTTCCGAGAAAAATTATTTTTTTCATGAATTTTTTTTTTCAATTAATTTTTTTTTCAATGAATTTTTTTTTCAGATTTTTTTTTTATTTCATTTGACATGAAGACATTAGCGTTGCGCGCGACTTCATCAATGTTTGCTTCCTTCATTGTCGACGGCGTTTTCCAACAGCCCCTGTGATTGAAAACAAGCCTCATACACCATATTTTTTCAGGAATGTAAGGTCGGCACCCAACACAACAGGTTATCCATTGTTCAACCAATGATCATTATCTAAATTACTATTCAAAATATCCATTGTTATCGCAGATAATTTATCTTGTCATCAGAGTATCGCAGATAACCAATCAATCTTGTGCACGTTCACAGACAAGCGTAAGTTGTCAAATCTTACCTTTCTTTGAGCATATTCTTCATTGAACGAACGGGTTAGCGGGTATCGCAAAGCACCATATTGGTTTGGAGGCGGGTGACAGATATGGAGTCAGGTGGTAACCTCAAAGGATTTAACATCATCCTTTCGTTCTGCTCCGAAATCGGTTGGAAAACATGTTGCCATAACAAGGAACCGACGCACTATGAGCACGAAGATCTCGAGATGTTTTTGAGTAAACCAACCTGGGTTGGTTTCAACCAGGAGGCGTAGGGGTGAAACCTTCACGGCAGGTTTCGGAGAAGCAATTTTTTCACTGACCATTTTCTGTTCAGCTTACTTTTGTTGATAACTCGAAACATGTGTCGAGTGTCTCGAGCATGCCTTTCATGCGGCGAACCACAATCTTCAAATTTAATCTCAATTACCCCAAATCAACCACTAATTGGGCGTTTTTGGATTTTTGGGTGATTGCTGCGTGGAAATGGAGGCTCTGGGGTATTTTGTCACGGATCAATTTTTATGTTTCCCTTGATCCGCAGAAATTGTCATGAAAATTATTTGACTGTTCTACGGTGAAATCTTACGGCCCCCATGAGTGCTCGAAATGGGCCCATTTTGGGGACATTTGTGGGTGCATTACATGGAAATGGGTCCGAAGCAAAATTTTTCGCTGATTAATTTGGATTTGATTTGCCATCAGGAACATCTCCATGGATTTGGCGAAGTAAATTTGCTACACCCATGTATTGATACCTACATAGAAACCAATAGACATTCCCCAGCTTTTCGCATTACGCCATACAAAGTAATTTTGCAATTTCTTTCCTGCCGAAATCAAAATATTGCCTAAAATTTTAGATAATTCTACCAAATATATCCAACGTATCCAGTTATTCTGATCTTTTTTTCAGACACCGTCTTGTCCCTTTTTGAAGGTCGGCATTATGAAATTATGAGACACGTTTTTCTTTTCAAGGTTACGGCCCTTGAATATTTTCGAAAGCATGCATGGCAAAGGACACTACGTGTATAAGCTCATACTGGCAGATTCGAAAAAAAATTTAGGACGAAAGCAGATGCGGAAAAACTGCGATACAGTAAGGATCCTCTGCTGGTCTAATTGGATATTTATTCCAATGCTGGAAAATGGACCGGAAAGCAGATTGTTCTGCCCCAGGCAACAACTGCCGGCACGCTCGCAACAAAGCAGACCGTAGCACGTGGTCGACATTTCTTCTCCTTACAGGACGCCCTAGAGATACACACGCCACCAGCCACTTTCAGACCCTGCGTCAGACTGAAAACCATTCGGATAGTCTTCGCCTCAACGGAAAAGAGAAACAGAAGCTGGTTTCAGCGGAGAGACCTTGGCATGATGTTTCTCCGTATAAAACAAGGCATATATATTTCAGAACTATACAAGTATTTCCTCTGGACAAGAACCTGGGCGTTATTCCTTTACACTTGATGCTACTTAGACAAAAATATCCGGTCAACTGCGTAGGCTTAGAAGCTTCAATAAAATCTGAATGCAGCCAATCTTGACGATTCTTGTTCTTTTCCAGAATGCGAGTACGTTTTGTTTTGTCCAGGCTATTCAAGACGATTCTCATCTTTTTGCAGAACACGTGTGTTCGCTCAGTTACCTTCAGACCATTCTTGACGATTATTAATCTTTTTTCCAGAATACGACTACGTTATGTTACGTTCAGACCTTTCTTGACGATTCTCATTTTCCCAGAATACGAATGTGTCTCTTACATTCAGACAAAATCTTTGACGATTCCCATTTTTCCAGAATATGAGTACATCAGTTACGTTCAGACCATTGTTGACGATTCTTAGATATTTCCAGAATAGGACTTTAGG
This sequence comes from Sinentomon sp. SZTP_YWyxl, assembly GCA_030068105.1. Lineage (NCBI taxonomy): Eukaryota > Metazoa > Arthropoda > Protura > Sinentomata > Sinentomidae > Sinentomon > Sinentomon sp. SZTP_YWyxl. The sequence continues at coordinate 6,284 of JASGXE010006277.1, forward strand.
TTCCTATGCTGCTCAAAAGCTTGGCTCAGGTTGAAAATCGAAGAGATGGGACGATAATTATTAAGGTCGTGCAAGTCACCTTTCTTTGGAACAGATAAGAGACTCAGTCCAACTCGAAGGAAAGATTCCTGTGTGATAAATCTGGTGAAAAGTGCCGTTAAATGAACCGATAATCCTTTGATAAGAGTTGGTGGTATTCCACCTTGACCAGTCCATTTCCAGCCAGAGAGACGACCAATAAGTCTGACCAGATCGCGCGGTGTGCAGAATATTTTGGATTGAATTTCAGGTGAGTCACAAAGTTCCTGCAGAGAAGAGAGTGTATCATCTCCGATGGCACAGCCTTCAGCAAAAATTCTAGTGAAGATTTTCAACTTAGCCCGACCGTCCGTGATAGTTTTCCCGTTAAAACTATAATGCTGGGGAGATAGTGAGTTCTTCTAGCTTTTAATAAATGCCCAGAACCGCCTAGCGTTGACAGAACTCACGGTGGATTCGATAAAACGAGCGAAAAGGACTGGATTCAATGATGCTGCTCTTTGCTTTAGTTTTCGAAAGTCTTCTGGAAGGAAGAATTCAAGGGAAACGTTTTGCGAAGAGCGATAAACTTACGTTTCTTGTGATAAAGTTGCGAAAGGCATTTATTCACCCACGGATAAGCTGCACATTTCTGGAAACAGAAACAAGTATCGTATCCAAGAACCGACGCAGCAGGCAGATAATGAAAGCCCATGAACTATCAGGAGAAGGTTACAGAAAAGAGCTGAAACGCGCTCGCTTTTCAAATCATCTGAAAACGCTCCCCTGTCGGCGCGATTCATATCCTTGAAGGTCCTGCAAGATGGTAATTTTCATGCTTTTGCTAGGATATGGGAGACGTTAAAACGCACAGCAGGATGATCCGCCATTCCATCAAGAGGCATGAGGTCTGCAGGTCGTCACGATTACACAACACTGAATCAAGAATGTTGGCTGTAGGACCAGGCCCAAAACGAGTCGGGAAGGTAACGACTTGCCGAAGATCAAATAGTGTCATCACACGTAGAAACGCTTCTTCCCGGGAACAAACGGCGCTGCAATTCCAGTGCGGCATTGTGATGTGTGCTGCATACGCTGACAAAACGACAGACGCAAAAGAGAGGTGCGTTATTGTGGGGTTGAGGAGAACAGTGAAAACAATCTGCCAACTTGAAACACCTGGAAACTGGGAAGGGAAAGAAACAGCGCTGCAATTCGTGGGTGGTAGTGTGATGTGTGTTGCATGCGTTGGCAAAACGACAGGCGCAAAAATAAGGTGCGCTCTTGTGCGGCGAGTGTATGTATACTTGGAATACCTCCAAGGAAAAATCGGCGCTGCAATTCGTGAACGGCATCGTGATGTGTGTTGCATGCGTTGTCAAACAACAGGCGCAAAAAGAGATGCGCGCTCTTGTGCGGCTGTACACTTGAAATATCTCCTAGGAAACAATCGACGCTGCAATTCGTGGGCGGCATCATGATGTGTGTTGCATACGTTGGCAAAGCGACAGGAGCAGAAGAGGGGTGCGCTCTTGTGCGGCTGTATGCTTGAAATACCTGCTAAGAAACAATAGGCGCTGCAATTCGTGTGCGGCATCGTGATGTGTGTTACATACGTTGGCAAAACTGCAGAAGCAAAAGCGAGGTGCGCTCTTGTGCGGCTGTCTCTTTGAAATACTGGGCCTCACATGACAATCCTCTTCGAAACCCATGCTGGTGGTGGTGCAGAAAATCAATATCGGCATACAGTTTCGGCATACGAGATTTTTTCGGCATACGACATCGTACATTTCGACCTTTAATTTTTACACCCACTGGCGATGTGCAGGCGAAATCGTGGTTGCACAGGAAACTGATGTCGCAATATGCTTTGTGGGATTGGACAGAAATTCATTTTTCCTGTTTCAATAAAAGTGACATGTTAACATGGTAAAATTTGTGTAGTCAAATTCGGTTTTTGTCTTTTGCTGGAAGCACACCCATTTCAACCATTAGACGGCACGCTACTGAGAAGCATGGAGAAGCCATGAATTCGTCAGACATTCGTGACCTATTTTTCTAATTTCTTTGATGGTTTGTGAACAATGAGTGCGACGTCCCGTGGCAAAAGCAAGGAAATTTCAGTTGTGCCATCGAAATTTGATTTGGGTGTGCCACGGTCGATATTTTTTATACACCCCACAAGGGAGCACTTCACTTTTGAAAAGAATTACTTAGCCTGATCAAAAGTTCTGCATGCCTGATTATGGAAGCATTATGGGGCCGAATAAGAAGTGCATTTTGTGGCTTTATTCGAAGAGCACAAGAGATCCTATTTGAAATATGGGGGGCAAGAGACACACGTACACTTTATTGTTGCAAGCAAATGATTTAGTGGATGAATTTTATCGCTCCAGGGGGTATGTGGGCTCTATTACCCCATCCATCTGCAACACGCGAAGGTCGGTAATAGTTTTCAGTTTTGAAATGATAACTCATTATCCAGAGCGGAGTGCTGAAAGCGTTGCTTGACATTTTTTAGGAGAGTCGATTCGCATAAAAAATATTGAAATAACGGTGCAGTCATTCCTTGAGTGCATGTTATTTTGGCTGTGTAGGCCTAAATGCAAAAATAAATTTGTAAAAAGGCGTGGAATGTTCCGCGCAGTTTGCACCATTATACAAGTCAATCAAATTACACAAGGAAATAGTACATAATTTCTCGCGAGGATGCTTTTAGTACACTAAAAGCAAATGCAAACGAGTGCAGAGACTCCCAAAAGTAATGTGAATCCCGTGCCAAATGTGCGTTGTTATTCTGTATATGTCTCATTGCCTTGTCTAAGCGCGGCGAAAACTTACGCTCCGTCCATCTGATTTTACCGTCAAGTTAACACACCACTTTTTCTATATAAGGAGTGCTCCATTCGTATTTCCCACGCAATAATGAAAGCTCCTATGCAAGCTGTAGCCTGCTCCGCTTTTCGCATCGGCGGCCCGTCGATGCGCGTGCTGGTGTGAGAACTTTAATTGCATCCGCAAATTGCATCCGCCTTTCAAATTGCATCCGCCTTTCAGAAAATGCTCTTACGTGTATCAAATTGACAGTTTTTACTACGTGTATCTTCCTGAGCCAACTATGTTTTTGCTGCACTGCCCATGTGTTCGTGCTGCCCTGTCCGATTGGCTCACGTCTTTGTTGCCTGCTTGCTGCCATTTCGGCTGGAATTATTGCTCACGTCCACTCAAAATTTGCTGCAAAACTCTACAACTCACCTTGCTGTGATTTTCCGGTACTTTTGAAGATGCCTGTTTATTTACTTTTGAAGATGCCTTTTGAAGATGCCTTTTGAAGATGCCTGTTTATTTACGCGTACGCATGTGTATGTACTCGTACATTAGAAGCCATGCAGTGAGGTCGATGGTACTTTTGAAGATGCCTGTTTATTTACGCGCACGCATGTGTATGTACTCGTACATTAGAAGCCATGCAGTGAGGTCGATGGTACTTTTGAAGATGCCTGTTTATTTTACTTTGAAGATGCCTTTGAGATGCCTTTTGAAGATGCCTGTTTATTTACGCGCACGCATGTGTATGTACTCGTACATTAGAAGCCATGCAGTGAGGTCGATGGTACTTTTGAAGATGCCTGTTTATTTACGCGCACGCATGTGTATGTACTCGTACATTAGAAGCCATGCAGTGAGGTCGATGGTACTTTTGAAGATGCCTGTTTATTTACGCGCACGCATGTGTATGTACTCGTACATTAGAAGCCATGCAGTGAGGTCGATTATTTAGCCTCAACTGCAGGAAATGGGAGATAACTTTATGTCTTAAAATTACTTTAACGGTCGATGAATTCTCTGTCTAAACCAACATCATTTTGCAGGGATTTCATTAGTTAAACGTTTAACTTGTCTGCCCGCAACTCCACGATGCACTGTGCACGCAATGGAAATGGGACCAAGAAGTGGAATACGAACGAGATGGTGCACATTTTGGCACATGCACCGTTAGAAAATTAATTGTATTCGTGATATGATGCACTGCATAGTTTATGACTTGCTCTGATTTAAAGCCATGCGGGTTGCGAATTTCTAATTCCAAACAAATCGCCAGAATTTAGACCAATCATGTGCTTACCCAAATAAAGCAGCGATTACGACTTCTAATGCTAATCTAACAAAAACCTAACCTGACCTAACCTAACCTATCCTGACCTTTCCTCTTACTGGTGTCAACCAACTGCCACTGGTCTCAAAAAGACTTCAGTAATTTTCAAAAAAAAATCCAAAATTAGTTTACCGCAGGATTCGAACCACCTCTGCGACCTTCGCATCAGCAGCCGGTTCTAAACCACTCGGCCACAGGGCACAGAGGCCGCTGCCGGAAATTGCTTCGAAAAGGTGTATTCATGAAACTGTTTTTATAATTGCGTCATTACGATTTTGCTCGCATCCGATTGGTCGAAATTCTGGCGATTTGTTTGGAATTTAGAAATAAGCATGTGGGTTTCTAGCTCGTTTTTTCTGCTTGACTCATACCCAACTCAAGCAATTATTTGGGCATTTTCTCCCAATCAGAAAGAGCTACAAAGAGCTCGGGCCAGATGACCAACGATTCGCATGGAAAAATCCAAAACTAAAAGAATGGATTTCTTGTCCGTTGGTATAGTAGCGGCGGAATTGATGTTCTCATAAGTGTGTTTTTTTCATTTAACTGTGGCCTCCGAAAATATATTTATTTCTTTTTACTCTTATGCAGGTGGTATAGAAATTTAAGCGCCAGATTTCAACAGAGCTTTCTGGCGATGTCAGATTTTGACCTCGGCAAAAATCTGAACAGTTCACTTTTTTGTGAGACATTGTAATTTTTTTTTGAGAAAAGTCGTCGCCACTATACATCAGAGCCATGGCATCGATTTGCATTGCAGTTTGTGTGTTGTTTCTTCAAAATGACTTCGATGCTGCAGGCCAGGAGACTTCGTAACGTTGCACTCTATGCCCTCCAGATATTTCAGATTTGACCCCAGATGCTGCCTTTATTTTGAAATGTTTTTTGAAGGATACAGTGTGCTATCTGACAGAAAACACCGTACACGGTGCGGGCTCATGAAACGATTATAGGCTCAAAAAATAATAAGAAAAATAAAATGGAGAGTCCTTGTAACATGTGCAAATAAAAATCCAGAATCTGAAATCTCGGGTCATCCAATTTAATGACGACCGCTTCAATGCGTAAAATGCTTCAATGTTTCATTTTATATCTCCTGACTTTTAATATTTTGACTCTTATGGCCTGCACATTCTTCTTGGCTGTGTTGTTTGCTGCCATTTCGCGGCCATCTGATTTAATAAATAATTAAATAAATAAATACCTGTAAATGATTTCTTTTGTGCTCTTGCGCGGTTCATAAGTTCTCGGTTTCCTAAATGCCTTTTCTCTTTTTTTGCCATTTGGTTGAAGCTTGTTTTTTTGGAAATAAATCCCATTTCATTAATGACTCCAAACATTTTGTTTCCTGGGACAACCTTTTCGGAAACATACGGTCCAACAGTCTGCAGGTGAAGGTCTGACGTGTCGAGTACGAGGTGTGTTGGAAATGTTTCAGCCTTTGGAAAAAAAATTATTTTAGAGGCATTTTCTCATATCATATCAAAACCGTCATATCAAAACTTGGGAAATTTTGTGTTGTTGGGCTGATTTTCAGCTTTATATGATGAAAACCATTAAAATAAAGGACACGTGAAATGAACATGCCAGGTGGAAATCAAACTGAGCAATGTGCGCAACTGAAAAAGGCCAATGTTCAGCGGAAAACGTGGGATTCAAGAATGTGGGATGCCTGGCGTTCGTTTCAACAGCATGCGTGCGTTAAAGTAGGTCGACGGAAATATCGTGGATACACTGATACACAGATGGACAGTTTGAGGTTTAACCTGATAAAATTGATAACGTGAAACTTCCGGCGAGGATTTTGTAAGCGGAGTTCAGGAAAAAATAATGAAATCAAGAAGGTTTCCTGATGTCTGAGTTAAACATGTGTATCCGAACCTTCTCAAAGCTAGTAGAGAATTTCTGTCATGGTCCCAGCAGGTAATGTAATACACGGCAGTTGAAGGCTAGTGTGTTACAGTGAGCGTTAAAAAAATTACACGCATCTGTTTTTAACAGCAATGATCCTTCCGAAGCAATATGCTGAGTAGATATTTCTTATTGCGCTCATCTTGCCCTCTTGTGGTGCTGCCATGACAAATAATTTCTCCGATAATTTGTTCTCTTGTGCAAAATATTCTGCTTGGATGATAATTTGCCGGTCCATTTTGGATAATTTTTCGTTTGTGCCCTGGCCTGTTTCAGATATAAAAGCACTTCTGGGAAAATCCGCCCTTTTGCGACACACTGCCATCTTCACACATTCTGCCCTCTTGCTTATTGTGCCCTCCTGAAACATCATCTATGTCCTCTTGTGAGAATCTGCCCTCTTGCGACATCTACTATCTTGAGAAAAGCTGCCCTCTATAACGACAGTCTACCCTCTTGAGACAATCCCTCCTCTTGTGACACTGCCGTCTTGAAACATTCTGTCCTATTGAGACAATCCGCACTCTTGCAACACACCAGCTCTCTTTATGAAAGCTGCTCTCTTACGATAGTCTGCCCTCTTGAGACAATCTGTCCTCTTGTAACACCGACGTCTTGACACACTCTTTCCTATTGAGACAATCTGCCTCTTGAGACAATCTGTCCTCTTGTGACACTGCCGTCTGAACACATTCTGCCCAATTCAGACAATTTGCCCTCTTGCGACACCTAATTTCTTGACACACTTTACCCTGGTGAGATAACGTGCTCTCTTGCGACAGCCTGTTGCTTGAGTAAATATGTCCTCTTGAGCCAACATGTACTCTTCTCGGGCAATGTGCCCTCTTGTGGCAATCTGTCTTCTTCAGACAATCTATCTTGTGACATCGTACCCTCTTGGGGCAGCCTGTCCTCTTGCCACAATCTGCCCTCTTGAGAGATTCAACTGCCCTGCGAAGAGCTGCTTCCACAAAGAATCCTGTTTATGTTATTTGATTATCTTTGCCATTTCAACTACATAAATATGCAAGCCGGCTCTGGAAATTTTATTTGCTTAGTATAGGCGTACTGTGAGCAGAATGTATATAGGCGATAAAATAGGTATGATTGCAAATATTTTTTTTAATTTTTCTCGAAATTCAATCAATCGGAAGGAGACGCACGCATGTGGTGTGCAAGTGCCGATTATGTAATTGGTGCAGAATACATTATGCGTGAAAGCCCATGTGCTGAGCAGAATTATTGCTCAAAACTTATAGATACAGTAAGCGCCGTAAGTTTCCGTCATATGGACCATCATGTTTTCTGCATTCTGCCATCCCATAGCTATGTGTATCAAGCATCATGACGGGTTATTTGGAGCCGGAATCTCGATTAGCCGTTTCTGTCGGCCACCTCTTCCAAGCAAAATGGTGGTCTCGAATAAATAAAATAAATAAACAAGAATTTACCACTGGTCGTTGGTGTGCCTCATGCCGCCGCCATGTTGCTATCAAAACCACCATTTTCAGAAGTAACGCAAACCGCCGCCTTCACTCTGGCTGATGGGCACATTAAACGGGAGGAAGCCGCCTTGCCGCACTGAGCGTCAATTTCACAGCCACGGTGAGAGAAAACACGCAAACCCCATTCGTCCATTTTACGGGAGACTTGTGGCGCATACGGTATATCATTGTGTGTACCAAACGTCGAGCAACCGCCTTGCAATCATTAAAACGGCGAGATTTGCCGTTGATTGCGATCACATCAGGTCCTGTTACTTGTTGATGAAATAGGTAGGAAACTAGATATGGGGCACTCCTCTCATGCAGTTTTCCTTGACTTCACCAAGGCGTTCGATCTTGTCCCCCACGACCAACTCCTTACCAAAGTCCAGGGCCTTGGCTTCCCTCCAATTGTCCAAAGTCTCTTAGCTAGTTTTTTGGTCAAGGACCCAAATGGTGTTAGTGCAATCAGCCACTTCCACTGAGTCGATCGTTTCCTCTGGTGTCCCGCAGGGCAGTGTGTTGGGCCCACTTTTGTTCCTAATTTACATCAATGACATCTCCCATGAGCTTACTTCTCGCATCCGCCTATTCGCCGATGACGTTGTCCTCTACCGGAAAATTGAATCTCCTGCAGACACCGGAATGTTGCAGTCGGACCTCAACCGAGTTTCCGCGTGGTGCGATGCCTGCGGGCAATGCAAGTTCATTCAGCCAAGACCAAAGCAATGAGGTGTACCCGGAGCGGCAAGAATGCCCTGAATGATACAGTGTACTTCTCAAATGACATCAAAATCGAAAATGTTTCGCAATTTAAGTACCCGGGGGTCTTAATTTCAAACGATCTGTCATGGAAAGATCACGTCCGGTTTACTTGTGAAAAAGCCAGCAAGGCCTTGTGGTTTGTCTCAAGAAATATTCTGTATTCTTCTCATCGTGCCAAGCTTAAAGCATTCATTTCCTCTGTTTTGCCAATCCTGGAATACGCGTGCACAGTGTGGGACCCCGCTACTCAGGCGGATATTTCGAAGTTGGAAATGATCCAAAGAAGAGCTGCGAGAATGATCACGGGATCTTTCGAACGCAACGTCAGTGTGTCCGGTCTACTGAAAGAACTCGGCATAACTCCTTTGGCTCAACGACGACGAGAGCGCAGAATAAAGCTACTAAGCGACATTGTTACCCACTCTTGCAATTTCTCCATACCATCATGTTTTTCAATTAAAAAGAACCAATGTAGAACCGACAACGGTCTTGCTCTCACAACCCCCATTTGTAGCACAAATCGATATTTTAATTCTTTCTTCCCTCGCACTGTAAGAGAATGGAATTCCCTTTCCTGCGTGTCTCCCACCATAATAAAGGCTAAGGCATCCCTAGGCATCGCACCTTGCAACTCTTGACCTGTCGTGTGACCCATTTCCATTTTTTCCTGCTGTTCTGTTTTATTTCATGACATGTAATTGTGTTTTACTGTTTGACTCAGATTTTTTCCTCGTTCTGCCATCATTTTCTTTGTGGGCAGTATTGAATAAATAATAATAATAATAATATAATAATAACACGATTCTCGTAACGGGACCTGCCGACAAAATCGCAGAACATTGATTAGACCTGTTTTTCCATTTGAGGCATTCAACGTCCCTCTAGGCAGACAAAATTAAAAATTAAAAAAAAATTAAATTTTTAATTTTGGGCAAAGTTGTCTTCTCAGGATTGCAATTTACATCTTCTTGATGTCATTATGGACTTCTGGATTAATTCGGCGAACGCCGAGCTGGCCCACAGCCACTCCAAATGGAACCAAAATATGAAATTCTCGGAACCCATTCATTTTCCTAAAGCTGCTTGACGCCCTTTTTTAAGAAAAGGTTATGAAAAACCGCACAAAAACTTGGCATTCAAACAAAGGAACTTTAGACTCGAGAAATGATATTTCCACTGCAGCGGGTTTGCCTGTTGATTAGGCGCCGAGAATTTCAGGAGAGAGCCTGAAACAGCCGCACACACCCACACAATTCTTGCATTGTTTGGCATGTAATCCATTTTGAGCTGGAGAGTTTACCGGTTTTGCTGATGTATACACTGCTTGAAAAAAAAAATACCCGTTTGTTGCTGCGACAACAATAAATTGATAGATTGTTTCGACCGACGTTTTTGCAACCTTAAAACCGTTATAATTTAAGGGAAACTCACTTTCTCAGTTCAGTTTTTTTCGCAACAACCGGCGCAAGAAATTTGTCAACGCACGGAAAATATTTTTCAAAAAATATAAATTATAAATAAAAAAAATATAAATTATAAAATTATAGAATTATAATATTTTAAAATATTTTGAACTGAAATTGGTAAGAAATTAAATTAATTTAAAATTGTAAAGATTATAAAATATTAATAAAAAAGAAAATAATTATAAAATTATAAAATATAAATCTCGCGACATTACGGATATTCAGTGTGATTATGGACACTTTGCACGTTACAGTTTCGAATTGGCAGCAACATGTTGGAGTGTCCAAGATTTCATTTCTCTTTCATTTGACGGACACTGATAAAGCGCAGGAAGGAAGCTATATGTGGCCTCCAATAGGCAGGTTGACAACAAGTAACAGCAGGTAAGGTTAGGGAGATTCGGTCATCTTTGCTTATAGCCAACGAAGCAGGTATCAAAATATTCGCCAACAAATAAATTGGGAATTTCAATCAATCATTTCAGATCTTTGCGGTGATCTCGTGGAACAATTCCTGTTTTCAGGAGATGTTTTAAACAGTGTAAGCAGTCTGCGAAATCCCCATTGTTCTCCTTAAGCCTCCACCTTTCCCTTTTTCATCCGCAAAGAATATGCGAAACGAACAAAAGAGTTACCCCCTGAGCCTGAGCCTGAGCTCGTAATGAATGCGAATGACTGACAGATGATAGATGCCGGTGGAAAACTTCCAAAGAGATATTGCACCCCTGGAAAGTTTTGAGAAAACGATATTTTCTCTGTTTTAAATACAAAGAACCTCAGCTGACTGGTTTGGTGGGACTCGTCGTTTCGTCGTTTCGGTTGAAAAATGTGATATTATCTCAAGGATGGAAACTATGGTAAAATGAAAGGTGAAGCTGAGGAGAAACTCGTACAGTGAATTTCAACCAAGATTGAGCAGATAATCAACGTGCCAAGACGCTCTGTAGATGGCAGCTGGAAGGCCGACGGTGCGAAATAATAGCTATATTAATGTTGCCACATAGTTTTTCATACAACTATTGAGTCCATTATCCATGCAAGTAAAAGTGCCGCATTGAAACAAAGGTTAAAAGTGAGAAACTTTTATTTCTAATGCGAAATTAACCATTTGCAAAGTTGCATTGTTGCTCCATTTGATTGCGTGTGCTATACTGCCCCATTTACTTCAGTATGTGGCATCATTCAAATTTTTCTACCTGTATAGTGGCGGCGGAATTAATGTCCCCACACATGGGTTTTACACATTTAATTGTTGCCTCCGAAACTTTTTTATTTCTTTTTATTCTTTAGCTCCAAATTCCAACAAAGCGTTCTAAAGGTGTCAGATTTTTACCTCGGCTACAACTTTAATTTCTGCAGCATAGAGTTTTTACCGAAATCGGAACGGTTGCAATTTTTACACTACCTACATTAATTCCGCCGCCACTATACAGTCACAGAATCAATAGTGATTCATTGGATCATTGGAGTCAGTGGGATTATTGTTTCGGTTTACCAACTGTGTCCGGACTGTTTTTACCACTTATTTACCACCGGTGTCTGGACTGTTTTACCACTTATTTAACACCTGTGTCCGGACTGTTTTTACCACTTATTTACGACCTGTTTCTGGACTGTTTTACCACTTATTTACGACCTGTTTCTGGACTGTTTTACCACTTATTTACGACCTGTTTCTGGACTGTTTTACCACTTATTTACGACCTGTTTCTGGACTGTTTTTACCACTTATTTACCACCGGTGTCTGGACTGTTTTACCACTTATTTAACACCTGTGTCCGGACTGTTTTTACCACTTATTTACCACCGGTGTCTGGACTGTTTTACCACTTATTTAACACCTGTGTCCGGACTGTTTTTACCACTTATTTACCACCGGTGTCTGGACTGTTTTACCACTTATTTAACACCTGTGTCCGGACTGTTTTTACCACTTATTTACCACCGGTGTCTGGACTGTTTTACCACTTATTTAACACCTGTGTCCGGACTGTTTTTACCACTTATTTACCACCGGTGTCTGGACTGTTTTACCACTTATTTAACACCTGTGTCCGGACTGTTTTTACCACTTATTTACCACCGGTGTCTGGACTGTTTTACCACTTATTTAACACCTGTGTCCGGACTGTTTTTACCACTTATTTACCACCGGTGTCTGGACTGTTTTACCACTTATTTAACACCTGTGTCCGGACTGTTTTTACCACTTATTTACCACCGGTGTCTGGACTGTTTTACCACTTATTTAACACCTGTGTCCGGACTGTTTTTACCACTTATTTACCACCGGTGTCTGGACTGTTTTACCACTTATTTAACACCTGTGTCCGGACTGTTTTTACCACTTATTTACCACCGGTGTCTGGACTGTTTTACCACTTATTTAACACCTGTGTCCGGACTGTTTTTACCACTTATTTACCACCGGTGTCTGGACTGTTTTACCACTTATTTAACACCTGTGTCCGGACTGTTTTTACCACTTATTTACCACCGGTGTCTGGACTGTTTTACCACTTATTTAACACCTGTGTCCGGACTGTTTTTACCACTTATTTACCACCGGTGTCTGGACTGTTTTACCACTTATTTAACACCTGTGTCCGGACTGTTTTTACCACTTATTTACCACCGGTGTCTGGACTGTTTTACCACTTATTTAACACCTGTGTCCGGACTGTTTTTACCACTTATTTACCACCGGTGTCTGGACTGTTTTACCACTTATTTAACACCTGTGTCCGGACTGTTTTTACCACTTATTTACCACCGGTGTCTGGACTGTTTTACCACTTATTTAACACCTGTGTCCGGACTGTTTTTACCACTTATTTACCACCTGTTTCTGGACTGTACACAGTCTTACCAAACCACATCGACATGGGACCGCCAATGTCCAAAGTTGGCTGGACCTCCCTGTATGTTCAGGCCGATTATTCAAGAAATTTTGCGAAACTTGTTCTCATCCGTAGCGAGGAAACTTTCGCTTCCTCTTGAAAGAACAGGTTGAAAGTTTGGTGAAAACAACAAGTCGAGACAGGAGAACGTTCCTATTCTATGGGAGTTCAAATTTACAAATTTGTCTACGTTATTGTTTATCCTTTTACGATTACATAAAGACATTTTTCAAGAAGATATTTGACATTCTGTGAGAACACACCCGGTAAAGGCACAATCGGCTGTAGACCCCATTGCAACTCATCGTCAGTTTCAACTCAATTACCACCTCATTGGGTAGATTTGTCCTGGAAAATTTCATTTCTATGCACGACGCTTGTTGCTTTTCTACTGTTGCATTGAAAGATGACGTTGTTGAATTGACGTCTGTTGAATTGACGATTGAGTTGAGACTGCGGGTGAGTGGCAAAGTGGAATCAATACGCTTATAACAGGTTAGAGTGGCAAAGTGGAATCCCTGTTATAAGCGTATTGGTACAATATTGCCGAATATAAAGGACACAACAATGAGCGACATTTCCAGATATTATTTCGCAGCATCACTCGCGATCCAGTCTTTCTGATTGTCCGTTAATAATTCAGGCGACAAATTGCGACGACACGTCGCCAATTCAGACGACAAAATGTGACTTTGCAAAGTAATTTAATTACGGGTCATTCCTTTCTTGGATTTCCGGAAGCGAAAAGACAAAAGACTGGAAGAACACGGAAGTCAAAGGCCTCTGGATGCGTGCGAATTGTTGTACAGGGTGGGTGACGATTTCTGATGGAGATACGAAGGACTTCAGCAGAATAACAAACCACATTCAAGATGTAGAATTCAAAGTTCCGCCCTGCATGCAGTTTTTCTGTGAACCTCACCAGGCGGATTTTTTTGTTTCAGGACTCAGTGTCAAAGTTTCAATGGCCGCTATTTTGTGGCTGGACCATCCGCACTTGACCTATACATGAACTTACCGGATTTTGATCATACCACGGTTGGTCACCTAATTGACCTGTTACTGAGAGATGGGTCTGCCCACTCACTCAATGGACGACGTGATGTCTCCGTGTGAAGTGGAGTAGTCAAGTTGGTAAGTCAAAAAAGTTGCTGGTTTTGGTCTGGTTGATAAGAACATCATGTTAACGGATTTTGTTTTGGATTTTGACCGGATTTTGACCGGATTTTGTCATGGTTTGGGCATGCCTGTAATGCTTTACCATTGCTCACCCATGATCGAAGATCCAGAAAAGACTTGTCATTTGAAGATTCGTATCAAAGGATATCCAAACAAAAGATGTTGATATGAACATAAATCCGAATATAATCCATGTATGCATCGTTCTCTCCCTGTCAGTGCCACTTTATGGTGCCACGGTCAATCATCCCTACCCGTTATGGCCTGCTTTCCAATGTTTCGATAGAAAATTTCGAGCGCCACAAATTCAGAACAGACCTTCACGTTGTTGAAACCTGAGCTCGCTACAGCAATGGACGTTGACAAAGCAATTGACTAATCGTTTGCTCTGCAACATTAGCCTGTCACTAGACATTTGTCAGGCGTAACTCCCATAAATCAGAGTTCTGAAAAGCACGTGTATAGTTCGCAGCCACTTCCAGCAATTTTGAGTTTTGGTGCCTGCTGTTCTGACCCGCAATTTTCCTTCACTGTCAAATCTTCAAACTTTTGCATGAACGCACGTAACAATAAAGGCGTTATCTGGAGTGTGGGTTCCAACAGAATTATTGCGGTTTTTTTAACGCCACCCTGTACATGCTGAAGCTTCAGTCTTGGCTTCCGGCAGACGGCGGAACATCCTAGGTTTCAAGAAAACTTTTCGTCGCCAGAGTTAAACAAACGGCTTGTTAGTCTAATAGCATCGAGCCACACCGCACGGAGTCAGACACCGAACGACCCCATAAATAACTGGCGATAATTGAAAGACCAGCGATTTCGCTACACTCCACCCCCATTACACTTTTATCTGTTTTATTGTGGGGGTCTCGCCTCGCGTCTTGTCCATATGCGACAGGAGTATCCGGAATGCGAGGAATCCTAGCATTCTCGCGGATAGCAGGTCTTCACGAAAGGATTGACCTAACTACGGGGTCAACATTAGATGGAAAGGGAGCATCTTT
>JASGXE010006278.1:0-21619 GCA_030068105.1 Sinentomon sp. SZTP_YWyxl
AGCGTTGACGAAATGATGTTTGTTGCATACCTTTTAAATTAGTTAGGCGCAAACTCAGCGTTGACGAAATGATGTGTGTTGCATACGTTTGAAATTAGTTAGGCGTAAACTCAGCGTTGACAAAATGATGTGTGTTGCATACCTTTGAAATTAGTTAGGCGCAAACTCAGCGTTGAAAAATGATGTGTGTTGCATACCTTTGAAATTAGTTAGGCGCAAACTCAGCGTTGACAAAATGATGTTTGTTGCATACGAGTACCTTTGAAATTAGTTAGGCGCAAACTCAGCGTTGACAAAATGATGTGTGTTGCATACCTTTGAAAGAAGTTAGACAAAAACAAAGCCTTGACAAAATGATGTGTGCTGCGTACTTTTGAAATTTGTTCGGCGCAAACTCAGCGTTGACAAAATGATGTGTGTTGCATACCTTTGAAATTATTAGGCGCAAACTCAGCGTTGACAAAATGATGTGTGTTGCATACGTTTGAAATTAGTTAGGCGCAAACTCAGCGTTGACGAAATGATGTGTGTTGCATACCTTTAAAATTAGATAGGCGCAAACTCAGCGTTAAAAAATGATGTGTGTTGCATACCTTTGAAATTAGTTAGGCGCAAACTCAGCGTTGACGAAATGATGTGTGTTGCATACCTTTGAAATTAGTTAGGCGCAAACTCAGCGTTGACAAAATGATGTGTGTTGCATATCTTTGAAATTAGTTAGGCGCAAACTCAGCGTTGACAAAATGATGTGTGTTGCATACCTTTGAAATTAGTTAGGCGCAAATTCAGCGTTGAAAAATGATGTGTGTTGCATACCTTTGAAATTAGTTGGCGCAAACTCAGCGTTGACAAAATGATGTGTGTTGCATACCTTTGAAATTAGTTAGGCGCAAACTCAGCGTTGACGAAATGATGTGTGTTGCATACCTTTGAAATTAGTTAGGCGCAAACTCAGCGTTGACAAAATGATGTGTGTTGCATACCTTTGAAATTAGTTAGGCGCAAACTAAGCGTTGACAAAATGTGTGTTCCATACCTTTTCACGTAAAATCAGAAAAGTGCAATGTTTGAGTTGATAATAAAATGATATTTACAGCTTGACTTTTAAATTAGTCGTGCAGAAACTCAGTTTTGACAAATATAATGAGTGTTCGGCGCAATCTCAGTTGAAAACAAGTTTCGTGATGGATACCTTTTGAATTGGTTAGGCGCAAACTCGCCAAGTGGAGTAAACGATGGATAACGACGGATTGCACAGCGTTTAAATTATTTCGAGCAAAATTAGTGTCCAGAAAAATGGTGACTGTTGTGCTGATTCTAAAATAGTTGCGCTAAAATTCATTCTCATGACGAAATTTCTATGCATGTTGCATCCTTTTTATAGAAATATTTGCGTTGGTTTGACGCAAAGTCGATGTCGTGTCGTTTGAAGTAAATATAGCGTGTGACGTGTGATTTTGTGGATTTGGCTCCAGGAATGCTTGCAGTTAAAATGTAGGGTTGTTATTTGCGAAGGGTGAATTCCTCCCCCATGCATCCACTTTTACTCCTTCATCCCTGAATAAATCTATCTTGAAAAATAATCGCGGCCAGGGATGGGTTTCCCACCTCGCGTGGACTTGATTCTCTGTCTGATCTCAGAATTCTGTGATTCCCAAGAAGCCCAGCATTTTTACCAAAAAATAAGTTCTGGTTATTGCATGATTTTGTATTACCTGCAGAAATGAATTTTGTGCTCGAGAGGCTATCGCTTACGCCCTTATGTCAATCATCTCTTACACGTTGTCATGAGAACTAGATAACAATTTCATCCATTTTTTACCCACACACACCCTTATCCTCACCATTATTCCCAACCTGCTGATTCCTTGGTACCTATTCAGTTTACCCTTACTCGCCTCATCTATTGAATCCACCACATGGACATTTCAGCAACCTGCACTTCGCACTCATCTATACGACTACGTGCCACCTCAATTACTTGAGAAATAACGAGAAAACTCCATTGAATTCCATATTGAAAGGGATGTCGCGTCCATTATTACTTTGCGCTTTCTGTTCATGTCTGGCATTCTATTGTTGACCTTAATGGAAACTGGAAACTGGAAACTGGAAACTGGAAACTGGACCCTTTCAAAGCTGGCATCCAATGGGCTAAGGCGGATTGCTGGACGGCGAAAAGACTCCACTCAATTTCCAGCAGACAAGCTGTCATCGAGACGCTAACATATCGAACAGTGTGGCCATCCGCTCGTGCTGTTATCATTTGTCCTCAGCCAAGCGACGGGACGATACATGCATGTGCGAAAAGTATATTCTCGGCGTGTAGCCGCCTGACGAACCCTTCCCTGACGAACCCTTCATATTGACGGTGTGCAGCCTCCTGTCCTCGCCGTCCAGACGCCTGAAGAACCTTTCACCGAACCCTTAACCGCATGACGAACCCTCCACTGACGAACCCCTCACTGCGACTAACCCTTCACTAACGAACCTTACACTGACGAACCCTTCACTGATGAACCCTTCACAGACTAGCCCTTCACTGACGAACCTTTCACTGACAAACCCTTCACTGACGAACCCTTCAGTGACGAACCCTACACTGACGAACCCTTCACTGACGAACCCTTCAGTGACGAACCCTACACTGACGAACCCTTCACTGACGAACCCGTGCTCCTTGATGGTCCCTGCAGAATATTTATCTTTTCTCGCCCATATGCCTCTTTACATCTTTCTGATCATTGCGGGTGATACAGTATGGACTAAAAGGCCGCTGGATTGATCAGCACAAACGATGCACAATAAATGGCAAACTCAGCAAAATTGGAATCTGCACAAACGAAGCACAAACGATTTGCAAATGGCTTTGGCGCTAAAAATTAACGGACCTGGCTGTACAACTTGTCATAAAGTTTGCCCGCCACAGGCCATTTATATTTTGGCTGTAAGTCCCGTTCGGTTAGTCCGAGGATGACATGGTTTACTGCACAAATCTGCACGAACGAAGCACATAACCTAGAAAAGGCCGGTTTCGGCACAAAACTTGAAGAATCTGGCCGTCCAACTTGAAGTTAAGTTAACCACATTTTAGTTTTCACTATAACTTCCAACTTGACACACGTCACCGCATGACAAGAGGAGGGATTGTTCTTCAGTTCATTCACAAAATGTGGATTTTCCATCGACCAGAAATAAAGATTTCTGCGTTTTGACCTTCGGTGTTGGCACGTCTCAAAAAAAGACATGAATTCTGGTTATGTTGGTTTGAGCAGGTTTGTTTGATTGGTTGGGTTGATTATGTTGGTCAGGTCATGTATTGCAGGTTAGGTTTACAGTTTGATTGGGCCAGGTTTGGGTTAGGCTCAAGGATATTGGGTTAGGTTAACTGAGTTACGTTTCATTACATTTAATGCTCATTACGATAAACAGGGAACTTACAAGCTTACGAGCTCCAGCCGCTGGGAAAATCACACTATTTCTGATTGCTACGTCGTGGAAAGACTTGATAACATCCATGCTATGCTCCATCTGAGTATCAAGTTAGAGTAATTCTTACGTATTTCTTTTATAATTCGCCTTGGGTATGAGTAAAAGAGCAACCAACACGACAAACCGTTATCAGATAACGGATGATTTGAGGCGCCAAATCCAAATGGCCTTTCTATCCTATATGCTCGCAATGGCTCAGAAAGATGTCACGAGATAACCATGGGGCATGATGACATTGTGCAGGGTCACAGATGAGCACACATGGTCGACCAGCCCTGAACCAAAAGGTAAAGGCACAAAAGGACTTCACTTCAGAGCCATTCGTACGATTGCAGTCAGGCCTGCAGGTTGAATAGCAGTGTGCGAAAATGATAGGCATGGATCAATATGCAACAGAATGCACAGCAGAAAAGTCAAAAGACACCAGTTAAAATCCACCGTGTGGTGTTCAAAAGTGGGTAGAAAATGAAAAGAACCACTGTCGTCAGATCTCGGTTTGCGGGATTTCGAACAGAAGCTATAGGAAAACATATGCGACGCACTGATGACAATGATTCCAAATATCAATAAACAAATTGATCTGTGGAATAAAGAATTGAGTTGTGGAATAAAGTTTTGCCATTGAAGTAAATGCTTTTTTGTCCATCTGACAGCAATTTTTATTTGAAAAGTGATAAGTGTGAACAAAAGGAAGACGCATGCTTTCTCTATTTCGACCTCTATGGACCCTTCGTAGGGCTTTCTGTGTGTGGACACAGCTACGGGGAAATTACGGATAATTAGGTATACCATCATGCAGGTGTCCTTTTTTGCATTTTCGGAAAAACCTCGAACCAAATGAAATAATACTTTCGCATTTGATAAGACGCATTATGGATTCGCACAAAAATCAATTTTTTTGAAACTGAATCACATTTCTCTAAAAGATGGAAACAACTGCATGTCATACAGAAACACCGAAGGGATGCGACCTCCAACAGAAACGTAAGAAAGACAGTAACTTTTGCAAAGTCAACATTTTGGTTTTACATTTTTTACATTTTTAACAAAAATCTTCACACATTCTATTTCTGATAGAGAAATCGTCGTATTCCGACGACGTTTAGCATACAAGCCTGCTGTAACACCCCGCAGCAAACGCCGATCGTAGTGGCACCACGAATTTGGCTTTTGCCAATGATAATTTGGGGTCAACACGATCATTTTAATCCAAAACATTAAACAGGTCTTCTCTATGAGATGAAGCCATTTTCGGAAATAATCCCATCTCTATCTAGACTATGCTGAATACGAGTAGGTCTCACTGAGTCCCTATACGGTAACTTGCACGCAGCACGCCTTACCGCACAATTTCCGTCCCGACCATTTTCCGGTTCATGCCTCTGTCTTCCCCTGTTATTTTCGACCCCTTCCAAATTAAGTGCCTCAAAAAAGCAATTATTCATGCTTCGTAGCCAGGATTTTCCTCACGAAATCCGCCTCCTTTAGCCTTTTATGGCTTTCGTTGCGACATCCCTCCACATGGATGCCTCACCAACATCTCTAACCCAACTGCCTATTCATAAAACATATCTCGTCAATATATTTGATCAGCCAAGACCCCCCCCCCCCGCGTCCCACATCACAGAAGCCTGGAAACCCGGGATGGCTTATCGAGATTCGTTCTGCCTGGAAGCATTACCCCACCATGACTTCCAGATTCGACTTCTCCAGGGAGCGGACCCCTTTCTCCACAGCTGCTTAATCCAAGGCAGAGTCATGTATAGGCAGCCGGCCGCAGAACGATGCCAATAAGGGCCCATTGCGGAAACGAAGGTATAGGAGGGACAACCTTAGGCAGTAGTTAGGCCCGATGCGGGCAACCTTGCAAGGGTGGGGGTTTGCGTAGTCAGATATCAATCTCCTTATATGATTCCCCCAGGAGAGAAGAGGCAATACTACAGCCTAACCGTGTGGGGATATCGCCTGGAATGAGGCGCGCGAATCAAGGCTGGCAAGAAACAAAACTTCTATCAGAGTATAATCTTGACTGCAAGAATCATCCCCTCTCTCTTCGTTTGGCAAAACGTCGTCGGAAACTCCATTTGCCATTTTCTTTCTTTCCTTTTTTTAATCTCCGTATTTGCAATAGAGAAGCATTGCCAAAATATATCTTCAACGTCGGAAACTCTTCTTTGTCTGCTGACAAACGGGAATATATCCTTTCTCTAACTACGAGCTATGCACTGTTATATAGGCTAGCTAGATGAACATGATCCCGCGATGTCTACATCGCGGGATCGATTTGAGAGCATCAATGATCAAATGCATCAGAGAATTCATCCTGAATTTGTATGCGTTTTTCAAAGCAGCCATCCAAGGAAAAAGCCGGCAATGCGTTCTAGAAAGAGTCAGCTGTGCCACGTAGGCCCTACCTACAGTCAACGGCCCCCACTTGAAAAGCATTACCGTCTGTTAAATCTTGCTGCAGCGGACACTGTGGACGAGGCCAAAAATTGTGACATTTCCACGAAAAGAGCAAAGTTGAAAAAACTACGGGATAAATGATGCGCCAAACGCCATTTTTTCTTTCAGATTCCTGGTGAAGGCCAAACCCTGCGACCCAACGAATAGTCATTAATTGGTAGCTAAAATCTCTCAGCCTGATCAGCTCACCAAATATTTAAAGGTCTCCACACTTGCACAGCAGAAATCGCGCAAGCTCCGGTGTGCTCAAGAACTGCGCCACAAAAAGATGTCGTCCTGATCAGAAAAGACGTTTTGTCACCAGTTTTTTCCGTCCAATGCCAAAAAACACTGCTCTTTTCGTTTACGTTCATCGAAAATCGCCAATGGTAAAATCAGCTTGATTTTCGCAACAATGATGTCATTCAGCAAAACCGTTATAACGTGGGAGACATCTGGCCGCCAGCGACAGATATTTGGTAGTTAGATATCTGCACGCCGCAGACATCTGGCCACCGGACGTTGGGCATTCTTCCAGAAAAAACGTCGAACGAAAAAATTGGAGGAAGTGCGTGGTTCAATCAACACTCAATGTTGGTGACGTGTGAGTGAACTACACAGTGTGCATGGCACTGGTTCTAGGTTCCATGCAGTGTGTATGCGACAAGGTGGCCGACCAAACCTAAACCAACGCGATTTCGGACAAAACTTACAACCTAAAATACCTGCGAGGTTCTCATTACAAATTGAATTTGCAAAAGCACACCGACATGGCCAGTGAGTAATGGATTGGATTGGCGCAAAACCAGTTAGCAGACAAAGCAATTATCGACTATCAAATTTCGGAAAAGTGGAATAATGTCGGAGACCGACATCGCGGAAAGTTTTCGGAAACTGCAGACGCAAGATTGAACATTTGTCCATTCGGATGCCAAATATTACCATCCCAGCTTAATCTTTTGTGGAAAAATATCGCAATTTTCCCAAAAGCCTTTTCCCCATCCAATTCCAGCTGAAGCGCCTGATCTCCTTTCTTGCCCGTCTGCAGACGGCCATATTTCCGCCAGAATTGCGACGTTTTTCATGCAGAGATGGATATCTCCATTTTATAGCTCAATGCATACATATTATTGTTGCGATAGTAAATAGATAAAAATGAAAGATTATCGTGTTGCAGCAGGTATGTCGATACAGCCATTTTATCATGAATTGCACCGAAATTCTTCGCCACTATCTTTTGATCTGCCGGAAAAACTTTGCAGCTCAACTTGACAGGGCAGTTTACACAGAAATCACTGAAGAAAAAACTCTCTCCAAATGCTGTGCAAATTTACACTTTGAAAACTTTTACACTTGGAATCCCAACAGAAAAAAAGAAAGAGTGGAAACCTGAACCAACATCTTTCGTTTCGGCGTAAATTTCCATGAAATTCTGCAGACAGCTTTAGGCACAGGCAGTCTTCTCACATTTCCGGGGAAGTGGAAAGTTTTTGAGACTACTTTTGACCGGTTTTTGGAGTTTTACGATGCAAAGACGGCGCGCCTTCGCCTCCGTCTCGACGCAGTGGTGGCCGATCCAGTCTATAGAGACGCGGAAGTGGATGCCAGCCAGGGCACCTTTTGGCACAGCACAGGAAATCCAGCTTGAAGTTTGAGCAGGAACAGATGGTTCCTACTTTATGGTCTTAACCTGGAAAGGCCTCTTGCCCCTGACCACAACTTTACAACAAGGGGTATGCTAAGAGTGTTGCCTCTTTTTAGAAGTTTCTGTTTTTGTCGAAGCAGGGGGTGTTTAAGCAAAACTTGCCCTGCAACAAAACACCCTTCACAGCCCCGTTAACCACTTTCCCTCGAACCTTCAACGCCTTCCGCACCTTCTGTGACCTATCAGGCCAACCATAACTGAAGAAGAATCTTTCCCGTTGGGTGCCAGCGGCCACATCCAGCATTCCCTCGGCAATTGCAGATTCTCGCCAATCCTCAAACACACACTCTCAAGCCACCCTTGACCAATGCTGGATCCTCACCCGGATTCAAGCATCGCTTTCCGACGGCAGGCAAGCCTCTTTCACTTCTACTGAAAGTGCGCCCCCCTTTTACCCTTAAAGGTACGTCGTGCACGACGCCCAGATCCTAAACTATTCTTCCGTGTTTTTGTTTCGTTTTGGTTTTTAAGCCGATGCCGGAAGCTGAGTTAAACGCTGCCAGAAATGTCAAAGCAAATACCCACTGCCTGCGCGAAACATGGCGAATATAAGGAAGGAGGAAAACTTTGTTGGGAAGTTTCACTAAGCAAACAAACAGTGCAGAGGACTGAGGAAGGAGATGCGACAGCGACGTTGAAATCCAAGTGGCCATCAACGAGCCGCAGCGAAACTGATGGTGCCCTGCGATTGCTGTCTTTCTAGCTTAACCGCAATCTAAATCCTCACACTGCTATCCGGATTTCAGTTTGCACTTATTGCGAGAGAATTTTCTGGCAACTAACTGGAGGTCTTATATAGGAGGACATAACATCGCCCAGCCAAATTCAATAACTTCACTTTGAAATATTCAGTATTTCGCTGTGGTATTTCCTGGGTAAAAGCCGGAATTGCGGCTTCGTAAGAAAAACGTGTACTTCCCTTGATAAAAAAAACAACAAAACTTCAATCGCATCCCAAGTGATGAAGTGTGATCTAAAAACTCTAAACTTTCGCGCAGTGGAAAACTTTCCACAACGCATGCCTCGCCATTACCATATGCGCAATCTCCATCATTTTAACGCACACAATGACTCCTTGGACGAAAATCAAAAGAAAATTTACAGAAATTGCTGCCAAAATATTGATGATTAAAGGGGAATGGTGACAATGTATGGTAAGAGCAACTTTCTAAACTTGAAGCCCATGATTTGAATTTCTTGTGGAATTTTTTGGTGAAAATATCATTTTTATATTTCCGGTTCTATTGTTGCAGTTTTCGGCTAAAACGTGTTGATCAACAATGCTTGACGCGTCCCTGTCAAATCATTCATTGGAAATTTGGTGTTCATTGCACCCAAAATGAACCCCCAATTTCCATCGTGTTTCAGCCTCTGGGGACTCCGTCCCGGGGCCCCCGCCAGGGGCTCTGGCAGAGGGTATTCGGTATTCAGGTCCTTTCCTGAAACATGAGCCTGCGAAAACCAAAATGATGCCCCTGCATACCTTACGTGTTGCCACCATATGTTACGATAAATTGATGCGTTTTTAAATATCACCAACGTGATTTTAATACTCAATAAGTGGCGTAATTCGGCGCTTTGGGTGCCGCCAGTTTTTATTTGTCCGCAAGAGGAGCGAATGTTGCTCGGTGGCCTACTGCGACAAGTAAAATACATTGCGACTATACGGCGGTCGCGGGTGGTCACCCACGGAATGTTAAATTTCTCTTGAACGGATTCACGGATTTTGAACGAACTTTTTGAGCTGGAAAGCAGAATAATGTGCGATTTTAGACGTGTATAACAGCCCCAAATTTTTCGCTGGTATAATGCTTTAAACATTTTGAGCTGCAAAAGTGTCCAAGTTAAGATGTGATGAAATTCCGGGTTCCTGCCTCACATTTTCAGAGATTGCGCGATTTTTTCCGTTGTAACATGGTTCGACCTGCAGAAGAGTTGTAGAGGAAGCTTTCAGATTTCCAAAAATACCAAAATCATTGAACTTGAACATCATTTGACTACTTTAAGAAGAACAAACGCGACATGGAAGCATTGTTTTTTTTTTTTTTTGTTGCGTCGTCGAAAACGAAAAAATCTTCCATGTCGTGTTTCTTCTCCAGAAAATGGTCAAATGATGTTCCAATTCAATGATATTGGGTCTTTTGGAAAGCTGAAAGCTTCCTCTATGACTCTTCCACAGGTGAAAACCATGTTACCACGGGAAAAATCGTCGCCTCCAAGGGAGGCGCGGCCTCATCCCCGCTTATTTTTGTGCGCAGAAAACAAAATGAATGCTTCCGCGTCGCGTTCTCTGTTATAAGAAGAGTCAAATGGTGTTCAAATTCAATGATTTTGGTGTCTGTGGATAGATGAAGGCTTACTCTACAACTTTTCCGAAGGTCAACCCATATTATAACGGAAAAAATCGCGCAATCATTGAAAGTATTCAGCAATAATGCAAAGTTTTATCTAATCAAAACTTGAACATATTTTCCCAACATGACTTTCAAGTTTTGCTCGTGAAAAGTTCGGGATAATTTTAAAGTCCTGAAAAGGTCTGATTTTCAGCTTTCCAATACAAAAGGTTTCATCAAAATCCGTCATTTGGTTCCAGCGAAATTTAACTTTTCGTTGCCGATGCACAGCGACGCACAAATCAACCGGAGCCAGGAAAACCGGCCCCTTGACGCGACGGCAGAGAAAGGAAAAGAGCGAAAATTGGCGCTCGGTGGGCGGGGATTGACAATGAGAGTTACGGCACTTATGAGTATTAGAATCACGTTGATATCACTCTCCCAATCCAATAGAGCTATCGGCGCCCCTGTTTCAAGTTGGAACCTCGAAGCCGATCCGCAAGGCCTATAGTTGCGTGAGATCAATGATCGAACAATTTTTCTTTCGTTGATATCAAAACCATGCCAATTTTGCGCCATTTAAAAGTCCATAACGGCACAGTTTTACTAATTTTTTGTGTCCAATTGTGGGATATCAAGACCAGATTTTTTGTTGGTGACCTGTGGCTTGTATTGTTGTGGGTTTGCTGTTGCAATCTCCGGGAGGGAACGCAAAGGACGAAAGACAAATAATTAGTTAGTATGTAAAAAGTAAAAATATTCGTACAGCCCCAATACGTTTTTTAAAAAATCAAATCAAGCGACCAAAACCTGACCGAGTTTTTTGTCTTGTTCCTTGCTTACCACTTGCTTCCCATGCGATTGCGTGCATACCATGTCGGTTTTTCAATTTTGGTATCAATGCCTTAAACCTGCGACCTTCCTCATTCCAATGATCCCAGAAGGAATCTTCCCAAGAAATGACGCAAAAATACACTTCAGTTTCTCCGTGGTCGCCGATGTTCGGATCGCATTCTTTGAGGATAATCTGCAGTGGCGGCGAGGTGCAGTAATATCACTGAGCTGCCCGAATGCTTTTGCTTTAAGTAAACAGGTTTAAAATCGGAATTTCTGTTTGGATTTAGCATCTCTAAACCGTGTCTCCTCAGTTTCCATAATCTCAATTCCCCTAAAATGGCGATTATGGCAATTGTGCCGCAGATAAGTTTTTTTATTATGTTCAAGTTCATAACAGTTTTAGGGGAATTGAGACGGCCAGCTCATTCATTTTATACGAATTGAGGTGGACCTTACAAATACGAACACTTGCACGAAGCAGAAAAACAGTTCAGGCAGGACTTCCCATGTTTTGGATTTACTGATAATCAGAAAATCTACATTTTTGCTGCGCTTATAGCTGAGGAAATGTCTTGTTCCATAAATGTGCTCAGTTGTTCCTACAGTTGAAAATATATAACACCTTGGCTGCCTTTGGATACTGAGTGAAACCTATTGCTTGCCAACCAAAAGGAAAGGCACAGTGCAATGTTGCAACACAGCGGACTTTGATAATCGGTCCGTTTTCTAAAAAATCTAAAAATCGTCTACTCCACACTGCTCATTCGAGCTTTTGAATATTGCGGAGCCGCAAGGTGAACGGAAAATCGCTTAATTTCAACGCGACATTATCAATAGTATATTCATTAGCAGGAGATTATTGATAAATGCTCGGTCGGCAGATAAAGCTGCTGCGGTTTTCATAAAATTGGCATTCCTCAGTGCTAGTGTGAATCCAGTCCTCATTTTGCCAGTTGCCCTGCTGAAATTGTAGGTACTCAACACGCATATTAGATACCAACAAAAGAGAAATAATGGAGGGCTGGAAACGTTTTCATGGCAACCGCTTATTCGTAGTCTGAACGGAGAATGAAAACGATGTGCAATTGAATGCATTTCCCACTCTCCTGAGTTTGTTGAAATTCAATTTCTGGAGGACAAACTGTTTCAAACTGTTTTTGGATAATAAAAAAAGCCTTTCTCATTCTCCCTACCAGATAACTTTGATTGTTTTGGGTCACCCTTCTGAAGGATGCCATTGCCTTTCTCATTCTCCCTACCAGATCACTTTGATTGTTTTGGGTCACCCTACTGAAGGATGCCATTGCCTTTCTCATTCTCCCTACCAGATAACTTTGATTGTTTTGGGTCACCCTTCTGAAGGATGCCATTGCCTTTCTCATTCTCCCTACCAGATCACTTTGATTGTTTTGGGTCACCCTACTGAAGGATGCCATTGCCTTTCTCATTCTCCCTACCAGATCACTTTGATTGTTTTGGGTCACCCTACTGAAGGATGCCCTTGATCTCATCAGATTGTTTTTGTCAGTCTCATAATTCTGATATCATCAATGGCGTCTCTCCCCGGACTATGATATTTACAATTGAAACAACAACTCGTCTGAAGTGTGGTCTTCACTTTCCGCATTAGTCCAATTTCCAGTCGTGCTGGCAAATCTAAAAAGACATTCCAATTATCGTGAAGTCCGCGAAGATTTTGTAGATTAAAAAAACCAGATGGGTTAAAGTTAAAGTCCATAAGAGTTGAATATAGCATTTCAAATATAGGAAAAGAATATACAATATACAACTGTTAAATTTTACCTCGGGGTGCCGACATTTCAGAGATTGAGTTCGATGGAAGGCACGGTATATGCCTCCATGTCGAATGTCCCTGTCGAGAGCTGTATGAACAAAAACGTCCAGAAATGGTTTTAATTATTTATTATTTTCCGATTGTCCGCTGTGTTTGGAGTTGCACTTGGCATCAAGCAATCTTGACAGCACCAAAACAGGATTTTCGAATAAATGTCGGCAAAGTTCAAAAGCACATATGAAGAAACGTCTCAGGCAGCGCAAAGTTGAGCCCCCTTTTTCCGCGAGGAAGTGCAGAGTATCATGGGTATCATTGTTGTATTGTATCATGGGAGTCATTGTTGTATTGTATCATGGAAGTCATTGTTGTATTGTATCATGAGATTCATTGTTGTATTGTATCATGGGAGTCATTGTTGTATTGTATCATGGGAGTCATTATGGTGTATTGTATCATGGGAGTCATTGTTGTATTGTATCATGGGAGTCATTGGTGTATTGTATCATGGGAGTCATTGTTGTATTGTATCATGGGAGTCATTATTTTTATGTGGTTATGGGGTCATTCATCCTTACCCGAATGGCTGAAACTATACAATTTACATTTTGCATCCACATTTGGTTTCAAAATTTTGGTGTCTTTTTGGAATTTAATGTTGGCTACACGTAAAACGATCGGTTCTCGTTAACATTGTGTCAAGTTCAGTGGGGTGTAGGTGATTTCGGTTGCGGTTTCGAGAAGCCCCCTCATCCTGCCACCAACTTGAAAATGAATTCTAAGGACCCAAACCTTGACTGTGGGATTTTCATGTACGAAACTTGCGGAAGAAGTTTGGAGATGCTAACTCCAAACAGAAATTCCGATTTTAAACCTGTTTACTTAAAGTTAAAACACTCGGATAGCTCAGTGATATTACTGCACCTCGCCGCTACTGCAGATCATCCTCAAAGAATGCGATCCGTACATCGGCGACCACGCAGAACCTGAAGAGTATTTTTTTGCGTCATTTCTTGGGAAGGTTCCTTCTGGGATCATTGGAATGAGGAAGGTCGCAGGTTCAAGGCATTGATACCAAAATTGAAAAACCGACATTATATGCACGTAATCGCATGGGAACATACCCCTGAGAGCATGCCTCTACAGCCATGGTCAGGCACGGCACATCAAAGATATCGGACATGTGCGCTCACAGAAGCAATTCTGACTCCCATGATCCAACGCAGACACTTGCTAAAGGTAGTCATTCATGGTAGTCGTTCCGGCGCCCATGTGTGTAGGAACGCAATCCCACAATGAAGGCGATTGCAAAGATCCACAAAAATGAGTCACAGGGCCTGCGGCAGAAGTGTGAATTCTCGCATGATTACCGGAAATTCGGATGCGTCAGACGTCCCCATATGCGTCAGAAAACTGAGGTGTGAAAGTATTTTGCGTCTCTCAACCATACAGTTTTCTACGCCAATAGCAATGCGATGCCCTGAAACAGTTGCGCCCCAGGACTCCCTTGGCTGATGTGAATGAATGATTCATGGGAATGCAGATTAGGCATATTTCTCTGTTCCCGCTTCAGCCTGCCACCCTGAATTGCCAGGAACCTCAGTCTCCCATCCAGATGCTGCCCCAGGGCAAACACACTATGCATAGGTTAGCATGCAGAATTATCCGTTTATGGTGAGACTGTTGATCGAATAACTGGGTGTGAAAACTGCGGGTTCTTTGTTCCATGGCGCCTGGGGGTAAAAACTGCGAAAGGATATGCTGCTTCAAGGGCGCACCAGCAGATTGCCTGCGCCACATCTTACCTATTTAGGACAAGGGGAGCTGAAAGGGTCGCGGGCTATCCTGTGAAAAATGAAATGGAAACATTCGAATTTGGATTCAGCAGAAATGAGCTTTTCCAAAAGGCCGCAGACACGCAGAATAATTCAAGGAACCTTTCATGCAGTTGAATCTATGCCGTCAATAAAAAAGTTGACCGCAGCAAGGCCTGTTCTTATTTTGTGGAATCGAAATAAGGGTCTGTGCACACAGGATATTCCATGCATTTCTCCACCACAATACGTCTCAATCACAATTCGGTATAAAATGAAAAAATGAACAAGGGAAAAATAGCGCCGTCGGTAAGGATTTTAATTTTGAACAACTGGCAAAGATGACCCGAGTGAATTCACTGGTGAAACTTTGCCGTTTATCGGAAAAAATCACATCATTGCAGCCAAATTCCGGAAGCAACAAAATTTCATGCGAATAATGTCAATATTTGAATGGCAAAATTTCAAGTGATGGAGGTCGACTGCAGCTGAGATGACTTGTCATTTGTCACAGCAGATTCAAAACTCGTATTGGCAGGTTGTTGCGCATTTTTGCGTTGTTTCCTGCAATTCACGACGTGCGTGTTTCGGCACCTTTCATTATTTTGAAGAAAGGTAGGCGATCCAATCCCGCAAAATGCCAAGCAAAGCGCGACTTTTAGATGTGAGATGAACTCAGGGTGGCCCGAAAATACTGCACCTATAACCTTTTCTGCCATGGGTTACTTCTCTTCAGACAGTTCATGGTTGAGTTACGAGTGTCGCATTATCCAACAACGATTCCCACAACAACGTGTGAAGCCAGATCAAGTCCTCCCTCAAGGGCGGTGCCGGACTCATTTCATGTCATAATGGACTTTTAGCAGCAGGGCTATGTGAAGCATATTGTTTTACGGGCTCCATGCATCACCCTTGACACTATATCCCAATATCCAATATCGAGTAAACTGTTCAAAGAAACGCAAAAATGATGCGAAATCAAACTCGAAATGGAATCTACGAAATTGTGAATCGACTATCGAGCAGTTCCATATTTTGTGATATGGGAATTGGAAAACAGAGATGTAGGCCTGATTTTTTGGACCTTCCGGGGAAACCGCCGATTTCAGTTAGGAGCAAAAATCAAATTAACACTTTTGATGGCGTCATCGCCAATTTCAGAGAATTCCTCTTCTTTCGGATACGATTAACGGTATCTATATCCGACAATAGCATTATTTTGCCAAATAAACTGAACGTCTCCATCCGATTTTCGTAATTTATGCCTCCTTCTATAGCCCATTCCACTGATGAATTGCGAGGATTACCCTTCAAAATGATGAGCCCAACCCACCCCATTTTTGCCACACCCCGCATTTTATGCCCATTTTACCCGCAATACTTAAAACTCTCCTGCCTCAATTTCTCCTTATCTGAATACGCGTAAAATATGTCTCGGCCCACAGAGCCACAGCACTGGGGGCAGTAAGCAGGCTGTATTATAGGATCCGACTGCCATAAGATTTGATATATTGCTGCAAATGCATTATCGGCCTCGACTTGCCGAAATTTCAGGAAACGTCCCGTTATCTGACGCGGAAAAGGGGGTGGAAGTGAGATCCATGGCTGCTTTTGTTTTGGCGGGCGAAATAACCGAGCATTTTGGTGGGGGTTTGGCTTTATAATTTCTGCGGTCAGACGGACGAATCGATTCAGAATATGGATCGAGAAGCCCACAGTTCAGTGCGCGGATGGAGAATCGGGCCAGCGGAAACCGCTTTTCGCTCGTGCCAACTGAATTTGCGTTTTGGGAAATGGAAAAGGTAAAAGGCTAAATTTATCTCCGGGATTTGATAGCTAAATAGCTGAAAACCAAACTGAATTTGGTCGTCTAAAACAGTCAGGGTTTTGTCAGAGCATGCTTCGTTTTGAACATGCAAAGGAGAGTTTTACAAAAGCATGAACACAAACGTTATTTTCCTGTTGTTTTTGTTCATAACAGCATTCACTGTTTATGAAATAAAACAATAAATTGAACCATTACAAGAAAAAGGTTGCGATAGGCCTAGTTGATTTCTAGAAATGGCTTTCAAACAGGCTTCCTCGATTCGAATTTACATTTTCTTGGCCTGGAATAAAAAATGACCATCGTTGCCGTATGATTTTCAGTCCATCATGGAGGATCAATTTTGCGACCGAAAAAACTCACAAATGATGGCTATATTATTATGGAAGCGATGGAGCTGACAATGGCGTCAGCGCTGCCCACATAAAAATACGACAAAAACACAACATTGTCGAATCAGGGAACGGCCTGTGCACATAAATTTCGTCGGAACTTAGTGTTTGTTCAGTTTCAGCTGAACACTCGTGTTTGTGCCCAATCTTCCACTTTTTTTATCGGTTCGCCGTCATTTCGACACAGCCTTCCGATGTTTTTCAGAAATATCAAATCCAAAATACGGTCGTTAAATCCATCAAGGCAATTTTTTCAAACATTTTAACAAAACATTGAATAATTTTGGCAGAAAAATAGTGAACAAATGGCCCACTGTTGGTCCAATCACAAACAATGCGATTTTGATTTTGTCTGAGACAATGACATGTCTTGCAATTCAAGGAAAGTGTGTATGGGCATTCTCGTGTTACGATTGCATTTAAACGCCAACTGCATGCGCCTTGAAAAAAATTCGCAGAATGTTGTTTGGTTTAATTGCCCAACTTGTCCATTTAAGTTTTCTTCAGCGTTGTCTATCGCACCATTTACCATAACCCGCAATTGTTTTTCAGGCCAGTACGAGTATAGTTATTGTCAATGAAGAAAAAATTCAGAATGAGATGGCAAAGCAAAAATGACAAAAACATCTTTTCCAAACTGGTGGCAATTTCCTCACAATTTTGATGGCAATGGGCCGCCAAATTGTGACAAATTCCAAAGAATCACCACCAAGTGAGTGGCAATTTCTCCTATCGGTCTCCAGTTATATTTGCCGCTTTCTGGTTTCAATTTACCCCCAAAATTATAAGGATATTACCAGCAGTTTGGTGAGGATGTTTTTGCCACTTTTGGTGGCTAGTTTGCCTCCCATGCACGTATAGGATCATAGGTCCTCGAACACAGGAGAAATTTTAAAGGACAGGTGAATACAGGGGCCGCATCCAAAAAAAAACTTCGGCTGGGCTTGATACAACTCCACGCCTCTCACGAGTGCCATCATGTTTTGCGGCACATGTTACCATTGATTCAAAATGGTGCCTGATGACTGATGTGTTTAAACCGAGCTCCTGTTTACGGAGAGATTTAGCTTGAGGTGGATAAATGCAGTATTAAAACAATTGCTTCCATCATAAGCGTATGACAATACACCAACTGCCAAGTTCCAACAGCGGGCAGAAATCAAAAGGAACGATGTCAACTTTTACGATGGGAAGTCCTTGGCAAAATATGGAAAACTTCCCCCACAGGTTAATGGAAATGAGTTGTGCACTGTACGGACAATTGAAAATAATTTTCTAACTTCACCTGCCACGCATCCAATTTTAATTCCACGGTCCACTAAACCAAGGGACACCTCTGTCTGAAACGACTCGCTGAATTCTCGCTTTGTAAATCAAGTCGAAATCCCACAGCAAATAACAAACCCCAAATCAATCGAAATCCATTCCATTTCAACGCCCATAATCTAATTATTTCGGCATTCAAATCGGGAAATACGCAAACGTGCGCATAGACAATTTGTCCATTGTCTCTGAAGAGTCTTCTGACAATGGATTTGCACAGAACGGTTCAAACAGTAAAGAAACGCCTGTTAGGTAAAGCAATTTGCCAAAGAATGGTTTCCTGAAACCGCAAACCAACTACAACCCCGCATTGACAATCAACACTGAATTTCCACCGAACTGAAATGCCAATAAATTCCATAACCCAATTCCCAAGTTAATTTCTGATTGTTTCCGCCATCAGGCAAGGAAAGCGATTCGGAATTTCTCTATTCGGAATGTTCACAAGAAGAACAAGGCCTGGCTCAGCAGCACTTGCGCAATCTGTACCTACTGGGCTCCCATTAAACCCCCTCCCCCAAAAAAAGCAATTTAGCAGGGTGGTACGAAGTTTCAGAGATGATTGATTTCACGAATTCCATACATATACGAATGAAACATAACCAATGACAAAATGCGGTCTAACCTCTCAGACCGAGATGTGACCCCAAAACCTTCCACATGTGCACTTTTGGTGCGCCAATGGAGCTGTGTAAAATGTCGTTGGAGAGCCAAATTTTTTGCGATTATGAGCTCTCCTAAACATGAACCAAACACAAAACATACACTCATCAAATGTGCTAGTTACCATACATACCTCCATTTTTCCGTTGTGGCGCCCAAAATCGTCACAAAGAGGCGAATTTTGATACCCTGGAACGGTATCCTGGAACAACCACATTTCCGCAGTTCTCTGGTATGTGTCTTAAAATTAACTGCGAAACTAAAACATTGCGCAAAATATGTGTTCACACGGGTTCCCAAAAAATCCAGAATCGTGCTGTTTTGGAAGACATCTGCGAGACGACTAAAATTCGTTCTTTCTGTGGGAGTTTTTTTAGCAAATCCACAGAGGCCAAATTCTGCAGCCTATAATTTTTAATAAATGCGACCATTCTGGGAAAGCTCATTTTGTTTGCAAACCGAAAGGCCGATTCAAGAAATCCAGGTGAGTTAAAAACAGCTGTACCAACATTTTATGTTCATGTTCACTGAGTTTTCTGCTGTGGGGACCTCAAAGGGGTGACTGAGGCCACTGCATGGAGCTCCGTGTGTCGTGAATCGTGCAGTCACAGAACAATAACGACTCCCTTTATGCAAATACACTCTAAACACGAAGTTCAGCTTGGAACACCATATTTTAACATGGGCTTAGATGGGAGGTGTTCTTTTAGGAACACACGTTTTGTTTTTGGAACACTACTTATGGTGTTCCGAAACACCTAATGTGTTCCAAATCTGTGACAGCAATGTCACAGATTTGGAACTATAGCAGTTCCGAACATTTACATCGTTCGAAATGCTATAAAAATTTCGGTCTGCCTTTTTATCAACAACTCGCACAAATTCACCGCGTGCAAGGCGAATTTTAGGCCGATATCAACAAATGAGTTTGACTGCAAAATTGGCTTTGCCCTCGCCTACCTTTTCGCAGCATTCTACTTCGCTGCTCATTTCACACTTTGCCTTCGACCTGCACTGGCAGGGTCACTCGTGAACATTTCTCTACAGTATACGCGATCTCATCTCCGAACATTGGCGATAGGTTTTCGCCGCTGCGATTACGCGAAAAGGCGAATCTGCCGCCTGTTTTATCGAGGATATTGTTGTTTAAAAAAATATTGAAAAAATAATCATCAATAAAAATTGCCTTTCAATGAGCGTGCAGGGTGTTCGGTAGGTCGAGAGTTCGAGTGCGAAAGGTTTGTCGAAAAAGGCAGACCTGTCAAACCTGCTGGTGCTGCAGCAGCAATTTTTATCTTCTCTGCAGCGCACCTCTTTGGAGTTTCAGGCCTCTTCCAGGCCAACCTGCCCTTTGAGTTCACGTGAACATCACCAAGTTCAAGAGAATTTATTCTTCCCAATGCAACAAGAAAACGACCCATTAACACCCGAATGTGTCTCACCCACCAGCAACACAGAAGGTTAGACAATGGAATACCTGAACACATGTGGACGATGGATGAATTACCTAAGTAACTTTCTTGATCTCATCAGCTAAATTCGATCAGTTTAGGGAAAGCTGCAAGACACAAGAAATGGAGTTGAAATGACGGACGAAGTTCTTCATGTCGCGTGCCAATTTCAACTGGTTCGGAATCAATAAGAGCATGCGTCAGGGAATACGTACATTTATCCAACACCTTTGCAGGTCTCGACAAATGAACCGGTTAAGAGTCTATTTTTTGGCGTATCACTGCCTGAAAAGGGTCCAGGATCAAACACTGAGCCTGGAAAAAAAACACAGAGTTTGCCTGCCTTTTTTATTCCCCAAAGAACTGAATTTTGCGTTTTTTTTATTCCAGATCGTTCTTGCGGGAAGCTGCCCTTTTGTGGCCCCACATTTGATGCACCTCGAATTTGCGAACTAGAATGACGAATTATTCCATCCCAAACGTGGTCAAGGGCTCGGAAGCTTTGCCATCAGAGCAGTTGTTTTTGCCAACAAAGTGTTTTATTTGAATTTGTTTGTGGAACTTTGTTGGCTTTGTTCATCGTCACGGAATTCTGGGTTGCAATGCGTGAGGTTGGTGCTGCGGCAATTATTGTCCTGAAATTCAGGTTCGGGTCGGAATAAAAATCAGGTTAGCGGGGTTCAGGTCGGTTCGACAGGTTTAGATTTCTGGGCAAAGTTTTGGAGCGTTTTTGAATTTGAAGCGATTTGACGCGATTTTCGCAGCGAGCGTTAAATCCTTCTGTCAGGTTGAATTGCTTTTGAAGGCTCTTTTTCGGTCCTTTCACGTTGAATTTTGTGCACTACAGCGATTTTTTCATCGAATGGCAAGGGATCGAGGAACCACAATCGCAAATGTGCTTCCAACTTTTGCTGCACCATGTACGTTTTCAACTCCTCGCAAATTGCACTGCGACGTGCCATTGACCCGGATTGCGAAAAAAGCGAAAAAGCATGCAAAATCAAAACGAATCAAGCCTGATATGACCGGCAATGTTCACCGATAAGATCGCCCGTACTGTATAACTCGGCCACCGCAGTCGAAAAGTGGCGAATCGTGTCATTTTGTGTTCGTCAAATTGTCGTCCTGCGCTTCCAGTTTTTCGGTCATGGATCGTGTTGGTCCATGACTTTTTAACATGCGGTGCAGCCGGCCTGCACCGTCATCTTTTGTTTTCACTTTTAACTTTGTGCGAACCTTCGCAGTTTTTAGTGTGTTTGTGATTTGTGAAATTTACCATTCTTTGTTTCCCAATTTCTCCACTTTCAACAGCACTGATAGGCTTACTAATTTGAACACTGCCATCTTGGCTAATGCTTCAGTTGAAGCTATCTCAGTCATTTACGACTGCAATCCATCGGAGAAACCCCGACAAGTCAACATCAAATTCTTGCGGGGGTAAGTGTAATTCCACCTTACAAAATTGTTTACACGTGTATAACCTTTACTGAAAACTCTCTGGGAACCTCTTTCACGACTAAAACCGGTAAGTCGTCCAGACACATCTC